>JAJEKB010000381.1:562170-683783 GCA_022393335.1 Macrotrachela quadricornifera | reverse complement strand
ATTAAATTGAAAAGAATGTACAACACAAAGAAAGAAAGAAAAAAAAAGAAAAAAAAATGATTTTTTAAAATTTATTTTACTACTATGTCAGATCTTATTTACTTATCGACTAAATTTCAACGACTAGACGATGGTTTGTATTATAAGAGGAATATAAACTATTATCTATCGCTTGTTTTATTTACTGATGAACGCCGAAGATTTGATGATGATGAACGTGATCGATTTTTACGTTCATTTGGAACTGAACTTTGTCGATTTTGTCCATGTACACTTGGTTTAAGTCGTCCAATTTTAATATTTACACGTCCATGTGGAAGTGTCTAAAAAAAAAAGAATAAATTCATGTTTTTTTAATATTTAATAAACTATATATTTATACTTTTAATGTATAAGCAACATGTTCATAGGCTGCAGTTCGTAAATCTTGTCCATTTACTTCAAGAATTAAATCACCTGACATTAATCGTCCATCTTTTTCTGCACAACCACCTTCAAGCTAATTAATAAAAAATGAAAAAAGACTCAAGTTTTCTCCGTTACATTTCATTAAATATTCTTTATATTTACAATATGAGAAATAAAAACACCATAACCATGTCGTCTTCCAATAATACTAAATCCTAAAAATAGAAAAGAATATCTTTAAATTTATTAGATAAATCTATTTATTTTATACCAAGTCCTTTGCCAGATTTTTTAATTAAATCAATATTTATTATATCAAATTTTTCCTGTTCATTCGTCATTTCAGTTAACATTTTCCCTCTTAAAACAAGTATACGAACAATATTTGTTGCTTGTCGTAATGCTTGAATTGCTTCTTCATGTGTTGCTGAACGTAAATCAATAGAATTAACTTCAAGTATTTGATCACCAACAAGTAAACGACCATCACGTTGTGCTGCACAACCATCATATATATCATGAAGGATAATTGCTGACTGAAAAGAAATTTTTTTTTTTAATTTCTTTTTTTTTTGAAAAATTTTATTTACTAATTGAGTATCTGATCCACCAACAACTGAAAGACCAAGACCAGATTGTCCACGATCAATTTCAATTAATGTTTCTTGTCCAACAATTATTGGTCGTGTACGAGGATCATCTTCTTTAATAACATCCATATCATCTTATAAAGAAAAAAAAAACAAATTTTTGAATAAATAAAAAAAAAAATTTTTCTTTTTCTTATATTTACTTGGAATTAATGTTGGTATACTTTCTGCTGGATTTAAACTAACAACAACTGGTTGTGCTTGTGGTTCTCGATATGGTATACATGTTAAATGTATTTGATTACTATTGGCATGTTCTAACATATTTTGTATATCATTGAATTTCAATGCTTCAATTGGTGTTCCATTTATTTCAGTTAATTGATCACCAGCTCGAATATCTTGCTGAAAAAAACATTAGATGAAAAAAATTAAATACTTGTTTTTCAAGATATATATATATATATAAATGTACTTCATCAGCTGGTCCATGTGGTTGAACACTTTGTACCCATATTGTATTATCATGCTGTATTAATGTTAAACCAAATGAACCTTTTTGATCCTAATTAAAAAAAAACATCAATTATTTAATAAGAAAAACAAGGAAACATTTATACTTTATTTAATATAAGAGTGATGGGCGCACCAGGTGCTGATATAGATGAACGTCGAAGTAATTGTGTTGCTGATGGTGGTACTTGTTTTTTAGTTGTATGTTCAACTGATGATGGTGTTGAAATTGATAATGATGAAGAAGAACTTGAAGATGATGATATAACAGGAATATGTGTTGTCATTGCACCGTTTCGAGTTATTATTATAGGATTTTTTGCTATATCTGATAAATTATCCTCTTCTTTTTGTTTACTAGGTGATGATATAGTGGTGTCTAAAGGCAATATATTATTTGTCTCACGTTGTACTTCGTTTGATTGAATTACAGGAGGAGAATATGAAGGTGATATTTCGTCTAATAGAAAAAAATAATTATTATTATTAAAAGAAGATTTTAAAAAAGAACAAACAAACAAACTTTTACTTTTTTCCGCTGTATGATGTATAGGAGAAGTTGATGTTTGATTATTATTAGTCAAAATGTCGTTGTTCATTTGATTTTTATTTTCTGAATATTTATCATTTGCATGATTTGCTTGTTCATGCATTAACAAGGATGATGAAGTTGTTGTTGATGGTAACAACGGCAATGATTCGTCATTTCCATATGCACATGATTTTTGATCGAATGATGATGATGATGGAATGAAACGACGAGTTGGAGAACTAACATCGGAAGAAATAGAATGAAATGCCGTGATCGTGGTATTACTACTAATATTATGATTTAATGATAGAATTTCGTTGTTGTTGTCGCTTTGAACGTTAGTAGTTGGGATTATTTGATTAGACGGCGACGATGACGATGATGGCATTTCTTTAGCAACTGAGAATTTTTCATCTGTTACTGCTGTTGTTGTTGTTGTTGTTTGTGGTATAGAATTTTTTTTTTCATTCTTATTTTGAATATGTTCGGTCTCATCAGATGTATGTGTAGAAAGCGGAAAAACTGATGTCGATGTCAGTCTATCGTCATTTTCTTGATGTTCATTGACATCCGGTTGATGCCTTGGGACATGAACATGATGATGATGATGATGATGATGATAACTAGCATCATTTGTCATCTGATGTTCAAACGGATGTTCAGATAATGATGGTGATAGTTGGCTTTGTACTAATTTCGGGGATGTTGAAGTAAGATGAGCACCAGTAGATGTCATTGCTGTTGCCTTAATTAAGTAAAAAAAAAAAGAAATTATTATTAATCAAATAATAAATTAGACATACTCGTAAACGTGCTGCCGCTGCATGTTGTTTGTTTAAAGCCATATCATTAATTGCATTGGGATTTCTATTTGAAATAAAACAAAACAAAACAAAAAAGAAGAAAATTATTAATAAAATAAAACAATATAAATAAATTTTACCGTAGTACAACAAAATTAAGTGTATCAGCTTTAATAGATTTAATAATTGGTGTTACTGTTGAATGTGCTTTACCCAAAAGAATTTCTCCATTAACCTAAAATAAAACATAAAAATAAAAATAATTATCTTCATTAATTCAGTTTATTTTTTTTGTAATTTAAATATAAAAATATTATTTGTTAATAATATGAGCGTGTTAAAAAGCAACATTGCTTGATTTTTCTTTGTAGATGAATATGAATTAGAAAAGGGAATATATGAATAGAAATGGCGAGTCACGCAATTATTTCAATAGAACATTGTCTTTCTCAAAACATAAATGCTCGAGAGAGGAGAATTCCTTTTTTTTTTTTGTCTATTCCTTCTTTCTTTTTTTCTTTATTTTTCTTCTTCGTTTTTCCTTTTTTTTTTTTTTTTTTTGTAAAAACATCACGCATAGTGAACGGGAAATTCACAAAGCGAGTTTCTTTTTTTCCCCGAACGAGATTATTGTCACGCATTAAATCTCTAAATTAGAAAGTAGAAATATTTTTAATCTTTTTTTTTCTCCATCTTTTTTCTTTTATCGTCAAAAAAACAAAACAAAAGAATTATTTTTACTTCAAGTAATTGATCGCCCGGATGTATACGATTGTCTCGATCAAGTAATGAACCAGGTTGAATATCACAAACAAAAACAGCTAATTTATTTGGATCACGATGTCCAATAAGAGAAAGACCAAGTGGTTCATTTATTTCTGATAAACTTCTTTTTATATCAATAAATAATAAATCACCATTTAAATGTCCGTATTGTTTAGTTAATTCATCTTCAGTTTTTTGTTCATTCGATACAGAATTTTTATTTATTGTTAAAATTTTTGTATATGATGGAGAATTTGTTGGAATGTGAGAAATATTTGTTGATAAATTATCATTTGTTATTGTTGTTGTTGTTGTTGTTGGATTTGATGGATCAAGTAAACTTTGTACAATAAAATTAACAGGTGATTGTGCAGCACGAATTATTTCAACAGCACGATCATGCGATGCATCACGTAAATCATATCCATTAACTTCGAGTATACGATCACCTGTTTTTAATGTTCCATTACGTCCAGCTGGTGAATCGATTAAAACATGTTTTATAAATATACCTGATATACATGATTCAATTGTATTTCCTGGACCAGAAAAATCTAATTTTCCTCCAACAATACTTATTCCTAAACTTTTAACATGTTCATTACGATAAAGTGTAACTAATCGTGGTGATCCCCATAGTGTTGCACTTAATGTTTCACTATCAATAACTGTTGAATATGTTTGTTGATTATTATTATTAGAATCAAAACCATATGAATCACCATCATCATTTGTTGTTGTTGGTGTTGTAATAGGGTTTGTTAAAGTAGGCTCTATATCCGAATCAGGAATTCTACAAAACAAAAAAAAAAAAACAATTAATAAAAAAAAATTTGTTTTTTTTTAATTAATTTTATTACTCAAGTGGTATTGGAGATGATGTTGTATGAGGATCGAGTGTATGATCTTTAAATTGTTTAGCTTCATCACCCGGAATGAAAACAATACTAAAATAAGATAATAGAATATAGAACAAAAGAAAAGAAAAAAATAATATAAATATATATATATATACCTGATATCTGACCTAATGAGTGAAGCACGTCGTATAATCGAACGTGCTTGTGCATTGCTTATTTTTTTCATATTTTCATTGTTAATTGATAATATATAATCACCTGATCTCAAACCATATTGATTAGTTATCGTTGATGTTGGTGTTATAGAACGTATTAAACATCCATTAACACCTTCATCAATATATGCATCGACAACTAAACCTAAAAATAGAAAGAAAAAAGAAATAAAAAAAAATTTTTTTTTCTTTCTCTATATAATATATAATTTAATTTTTATTTTATTCTTACCAATTTGATCAAAATTATGTTTAACACGTATTTCACGTTCAAGATAAACAGGTAATTGTATAACTTCATGATTAAGAAATGTAATAACACGTCCGGAAGACTGGGAACTAGTCGATAGAGCAGGTGATGCCATACGCGACGACTGTCTTGATGAAGTCCATTTAGATGTTATAGTTGGTGTCGTCGGTGTTTTTATTGTTGGTGTTATTACACTATTATTTTCATTATTATTATTTATAAGTGTTCGTTGATGTTGTTTAATAATAGAATCGACTTCATGTGCATCTTCGTCTACAATTGATGATGTTGTTAGTGGAGTTGTGGTTGTGGTTGTTGTTGGACAAATAACATTTTTTATCGATTGTCGGTGATTTAATGGAGATGATGATGATGAAGATGAAAGTACAACATTATAATTGTTATTATTATTGTTATTATTATTACTATGATGGTCGTCGTCACTACTCAAGTCAGGCTAGAAACAAACAAAAGAAAATAATCAGTATACAATGATTTTTTTTTTCTTGTTCTTCTCAGAGTTTTTTTTTTCTTCTTGTTTCCGATAATGACGATGAAAAAGAGAATAATCGATGAAAAGGAAAAAGAAGGAGATAATGGATGTTTGTATAGCTCTTGACGAGTCTGTTGTCACAATTGATAAACGGGTTTGTACATGAGAACAGATGAAAAAACATTTTTCCACATCTTTTTTTCTCTTACTGACTTGCTATTACTAGATACATTTCTACTACTTATTGAAGTAATTCGTGTTGAATAAAAGGAAGAAGGTCAATATGTTGCTTATGACAAAAAACAACTAATCTTTGTCATCGAATGCGAACGTGCATGAGTGTATAAAGCTCAATCTGCTAATCATAATTGACTTGAATGCAAACAGATGCGCTCCGGGGGATTGAAAAGCGAGTCATCCGCTCGTACAATTAGACCGTCGACTCGACGATCATTTCCTTATGTATTACAGTATCAAGCTGTATATCTTTATTTAAATTCGACTCTCGCTCTTCATTCTATCGGCTAATAATCCATAGTACACGAAAAAATAATGAAGAGAACAAAAATAGTTACAACAAAAAAAAAAAAAAAGAAAAAAAATCAAAATATGTGCATGCGTGGCACATGAAGAACCAGAGCGTGAGACACACACATACACACACAAATATATACACAAAAGAATAGCGGACGGATGGAAAGACAGAGAAAAGACCGGGCTAGCTATATAACAGCGACAACAAAAAATAATTCTTTCTGTCCGCCTTTTTGGTTTGGTATCACAAAAGCGCACACACACTGTTTCTTTTCTTATTCTTATTCTTCTACTTCTTTCCTTTTTTTTCTTTTTCGTTATATATAGTCTCTTTTTTTTTGTATTCTTCTATCTTTATATGGCACCACTAACATTTTCCTTGAAGAACACGACGAGAAGAACGACAAACACAAAAAGGCTATAATTGAAAATCAACGACTAATGTATGAAACTCAGTGCATCATCCATGCATCTTTTTTTCCGCTAGACCACACATACAGAAACAAGTGGATTTACCGCATTTTTTTTTCTTCATAAAAGAAAATTGCAATTATTATTATAGACGACAATATATATACAATACAATGTTTTTCTTTTTTTTTTTATTTATATATATATAACAAAGTACATCTAGGATGAGAATGAAGTCAGGAAAAGAAATAAATTCAATTACAAAATAAACTAAAGAATAACAATAAGAAAAGGAAAAAAAAATATATATTTTTTATCAATATATCTTACCCGAGAACAAAGTCCATTGGATTTTTTTGAACAAAGAAAACAAAAACTTAGACTTGAACATAAACGATTATTTAACATTTGTTTTGATTAAACATATGTATATATATGTTTTTCTTTCGTCTTTTTATTTTTCTTTTTTTCTTTTATATCTTATTGACTCATTTTCATATAGATAATGTTGATAAATGCATTGAATCACCTGTATTGTCTGTCTGTCGGGCATATCATCGCTATTAGTTACATTTCGTTCTTTTTTTTTTTTCTTTTCACGATCATTCATTTCGAATTAGTTCGATTTTTATTTAAAATATATACATACGATATATAGAAGATTGAATAGGAGTCATTCAAAACATCAATCATTTATTGTTAATCGAATCGGCGTGTTTTATTTGTTTATACCTCACTGATTTTTTTCTTTTCTATCCAACATCACAATGTATATATATATATATATATGTATTTATATAATAGTAGAACGGATCGATTACAAGAACAATATTCTGATTAAATATAATGTCAATGAAAATGTCAGCATGTTGTTTGATTTTTTTCACATATCACATACCTTATTTGATTTCTCCATATCATTACATTAAAAATTTATGAATCGACCAAATATGCTTATTGTTAACAATGAAACATACACACATACATATGTGTGTATGTATGTATACAGACAAGAACATATCAACGTTAGAAGATAAAAATCAAGATATAATCAATGCCGAAAAAAGAATCCGAAAGCCACAGGAAACATCGAACAGAACAAAAACTGTGTACTAAAGCAAAGGATAATCTGAGCAAGAAAAAAAAATGGGTATATATAGTCGAAGAAAAGAGATCGTTTCTCGCGTTTTAATCAAGATGCATCCGTTATGTCGACAACGCTGCTGTTTTCCATTGCTACTGCTCAAATGTCAAAAGCGTTCTGTTTTGTTCTTTTTTCAGTATGTGTTCTCAAGAGGATGACTATTCTCTTCTCTATCTTCTACTATTAGTCTAGTCTTAACTCTCGTCATCATCATCATCATTGCAACTACATCATTTTTACTATGACTAGTACTATAACTATAGTCATCATCATCATCATCATCTTCCTCGATTATAATTAAATTTTGTTCGGTATATATATATGTATATGCGTTTTCGCCGTCGTCATTTCTTTCCCTTCGGCAGTAAATGTTGCTTGTTTAAGCGACCAACTCCGAAAAAAAAAATCACTAATTTACTCACTTCATGAAAACATCCTATTGAGTCAAATTTATTCGTCATTTGTCGTAATGATGATGGCCTCATAATATGTGTTTGTTGTTGCTCATGATTAATTGTTATATCATGTGTTTGTCGTGAACGAGATAATCGTTTTGTTGATGAATAACTTGTACGTGGTGATCCAGAAGATATAACTGTTGTTGATGTTATTTGGGATATTATATTATTATTATTATTTAAATTATTATTTGTTGATTGTCGATTAAATTTAGTTGTTGAAAAAGCTGATGAACCACGTAAACGATCATAAAATGGATATGAAGCTATTTGTGGTATAAGAACAAGATGATCTGATTGAAAATATTGAAATTCAGGTAAATTTAAAAATGTATTTGTTAATGATTGTTCTGTTATTAATTGAGAATTTTTTCTTGGTAATAAATTAAGATATTCTTCTGTATTTAATTGTCGAATTTTATCTTTTTCAGATTGATTTTTTTCTAATGAAGAAATTTTTTCATGATGTTTTGTACGACTAGCACTTGAAGCACGATGTTCAATTTTTTTCCTCATATTTTCTTTATTTAATAATGATTCGATATATTCATGTTTACTGAGTATAGCTGGAGCTGATAATGCAATACCAGGCGAAACAGCTGGTTTTTTAAATGTTGATGACTGTGAAGGACGATGACTTGAAGCAGAACGCTAAAATAAAATTATATAATAATAGAAAAATTTTTTTTTAATATGTAAAATTTTTTTTTGTTGTTGTTTATTTTAGTAAATGTTAAAGAGAAATAAGTGATTTTTATTTTCAAGATATTTATATGATTAAGAAGATAATATAAAGCGCTTTATTTTTCTTAAAAATTCTCGATTTATATCTATAAGAAAATTTTTATAGTTACTTAGCTGTAGATATTTACAAATATGGATTATCTTTATTCAATACACCAAAATAATGCAACCTAAATCTGACAAAAAATTTGGCATATATCTATTCTAAAGACATCATTTGGAGAAGATGTCTTTTTATTCATTTCAATTCAGTAGAATAATTCAATTTATAAATAAATATAAAACTTACTATTGTATAATAATTTCGAAAAAAATATCTTTTAGATGCATTTCATCTCTATTATATACAAGTGAGAACAATTGATTTAATAAACATCCTACGAACGTCTATATAAATGCTATGCTAAAATTAGTAAATAATTATATAAACATATAAGAAAATATATTCCTATATGTTTATATTAATACGTTATAATTTAATACAGCTTTTGCTTTTTTAAGAACATGAGCAATCGATTAGATTTGATGTTGATTATTATTTTATTAATCGTTCTTTTTTCTTATTAGATAAAAAATATATCTTATAAGAATTTATGAAGTGATAAAAACTACGTGCTAGAATTAGTTTTTTTGTATTCTTTTCCAAGATGACCTCAAAAGTTTTATATAATAAGAAAATTTTTGAATGAAACCTTTGTTTATATATCACTATTCGATTTTTTAATGAAATTATATTTTAAGCAGAAAAATAAATTTCGACGAAATGGTTATATTTTAGTTCGATATTGTAAATAACGATTTACTTTATCAGAATAAAAATAAAAAGTATACAAAAGATTTTTATTTAAAAAAAAACTTTTCGATCACTAGATAAATAATAATCATTGCTTTTTTTTAAATATCTTAAAGCAAACTAATTAAATTTCTAAAAAAAACGATCGATTTTCTTTCTTTTTTATCAAATAAAGAAAAAAAAAAAGATCCGAATCATATTGTTAGTATATAAATGATTAATTTACCTCAAAAATAATATCTTTAAAAACTAAATAAAAAAGAAAACGTAGACATTCTTCTATTGATCTTAAATAAATATTTAAATAGAACAAAAGATCTACCTGATGTTTATTAAGAATTTCATTTGTTGTTTTACTTTTACTAATACGTGATGAACGTTGATTTATTTGATTATTATTTATATCTTGATCACTATCAGTTAAATTTTTATCATCATTATCATTTTTAAATTTTGGATATGGCAATGGTTTTGATAAGCTTAATTTAACTAAACCTTTTGGTGTTGATTTTAATATTTGTATAACATCATCTAAATACATATTTTCAAGTGTTATATCATTAACAGCAATTAAACGATCTCCTGGTATAATTCTTCCATCTAATTGTGCAACACCACCAGGTACTAATGCACGTATAACAATAACAGGTGAATGACTTGGATTAGATGGATCTTGATAATCAAGTACAGAAAATCCAAGACCATGATCACCTTTATATAATTCAATATTTATAATTGATGTTGACCATAATGCTAAATTTGATATAACTTCAAGTGAACGAGATTTAAATTGTTTTTTAGATTTTATTGATGATGGTGATGAAAAAAGATTAGTTAAGAAATTTTTTGAATCTAATGTACCCATACTTTTAGCTTTAACAACAATTTCAGCTGTTTTACCAAATGATATTGAACGTGAACGATTATGATTATGTATATTATTTATTATATTTGTTTCATTTATTTGAGAAATTTTACGACGTGCACATATTAATTTAACTTGATGTTTAACACGTTTAAGAATTTCAATAACATGTATATGATTTTTTCCATATAATATTTGATTATTAACCTTAGAAAAGAAACAAGAAAAAAAATTATTGTTAAATTAAATTTCCTTTACTTCTAATAGTTCATCACCGGATTTTAAACTTCCTTCTGTTCCGATAGGTCCATCACGTAATAATGCACGTATATAATGATGTGGTCGAACTTCCTCACCATTTTCAATATCAACTGTACCTTCAAGTGTTATTCCAAGACCACCATTATCAGGTTTATAAACATCAGCAATTAATATATCATAATTATTTCCTAAAATTTTTATCCATTTTTGACATATTTGTTCATTTATATTTAATTGAGATTGAAATTCAATTTTTTCTTCGTTTTGATGTGATGATTCAAGAGCTTTAAAATAAATAAATAAATAAATAAATAAATATTTAATAATAATAATAATAACAAAATAAATCATATTACCAATCATTTCTTTGATTTTTTCATATTTATTACCATCTAAATAACGTCGAACTTTCAATCGTACAGATGAACTTGTATTTTGTAATAAATAAAGTGCTTGAACATTAGAAAATCCATTAAGTGATTGATCATTAACTTCAATTATTTGATCACCTATTGCTAAATGACCATCACGTGCACATACACTACCTTCAGCTATATCACGAATAAATATTCCAGCAATAGCATCTAATAAAAAATTTAAAATAAAAAAAAAGTTTTTTTTAGATAAAATGATAAAAAATTTTCCTTGCATTAGTCTTTTTATCTATAAAGTGCACTTAAATTCCCTTAAATAAATTACTTTTTCTAATATTGATTTTACCGAAAAAAAAAAGAAGAAGGATACAAATGATGAATGATGCAGATAATAGATTTAACCGTCATTTTTTTTCTTCTCTCTCTCTCTTTCACTTTATCGAACATAATAATCTCAAGACAAAGAAAAGGTTAGCTTTTTTTAATTAACATAACTTCAGATGAGTGCTGACAATTTTATATATATATAATCTTTATTACATCATAAATATATATAATTAGTTCGTATTTATCAACAAAATGAAAAACTTCCGTTTCTTCATAGTCCTAGTCATCTTTTAAATTAATTTTGCTTAAGTCGTATTTCCTTTTTTCTTTCTCTTTTTCATCTTACATAATTAATATATATATAAATCAGAAAAAAGAAGAAAAAAAATTAAAAAAATCTCTTTACCATTATTCGTTGAATCAGGACTAACATAACCAGCAACAGTAATACCTAAGCCATCATCACCTTTTTCTAATGTTACATCCAATAATTCTGTACCATCATCATGTTGACACTAAACATATCGATGCAATCAAACAATGACAGTTAGATATATATATATATATATATATATATATAAAAGAAAAAGAAAAACGAACAACTAGTAGACTTAGCATAGTATTAGATCTGTTATTGCTTGCTAACACTCGATCCTGGAGAAGGCGAAAAAAAAAGAAAAAGATGCCCGAGATTAACAATCGACAATCGACTCGCACTCGTCTTGCTTCTTAATAGCATCGACGGCATAGACACGCACATTCACTAGTGTGAATGCCTGTTTCTTTTTCTGTCTCTCTCTCTCTCTCTCTCTCGTTTTCCCTACTACTATGACTAGTAGAACAACCTGTCATGGTTGTGTTCTGTGTAAAGACTCTTGAGTCGAGAAGTCGACGAGAATGATGAAGGGTGAAGAGAAGAAAGTGCCCAAGGGATCTGAAGGATGAATAAAAAAACGAAGAGAAAAGAATGCCGAATAAGAGAGAAAAATATATATGTGTTAGAGGAAAGTGAGAAAGATGCCACATATATACATCTATTCTCATTTTTAAAGATAATTAATCGTTCTCGTTTTTCTTTCTTCCTGTTTTATAATGTCAATAGAAAAAAAAAATAATAATAATAATAAAAATGAACCTGTTCACGAAGGTTTTCCAGAATTTTTTCAAAGTTATGATTGCTTTCAAGTAAACGTTCAGTACGAAGAAGAATTTTATTTTGTGAACTATTTATTATTCCATCATTATCAGCAATCATTGATAGAGATGGTGATATAGATGATAAACCAATATCATTTGTTGGTTTAATAAATGTTTCTGATGTTACTGATGTACGTTGTGACATTAATACTGGTGTATTTATTGTCCCATCAGTTGTTGTTGTTGCTGTTGTCGGTTCACGTACACTTCGTGCAACAACAAGACGAACTTGTTGAGAACATTGTCGAAGTATACCAGCTACTTGTTCAGAACTCATACCACGTACACAAACATGATTTATTTGAAATAAGTGATCACCCGTATGAATACGACCATCCTAGATAGAAATAGACAAAAAACGGATATTACGAATCTTTGATATATTGCTCATCAGATTGTTAGTATATAGAAGCAAAATGACTGCTTGTCTTTCTCGTCCGTGCCATTTTCTCTCCTCGTTCTTCTGCTCTTTTTTCTAGTAGGATATATATACATACATGGTAACTATCACTCATTAGTCAAATTTATTTTTTTTTCTCTTTCTCTATTTCTGTATTAAGTTTTTTTTGCTGTCCTTATTCATCGTATGCTTTTCTTTTTTGCTCTTGTCTGATTGTGTTGTCCTTTGTTCGATCAATTGGAAAAAACCAGCTGGAAGAATGAAAATATGATAATACACAACGAAAATAATATCAGCTAATTATATTACTAATAATACCTTATCGGCAATCGAACCAGGCACGATTGCTTTGACAACAACACCTGTTGACTTATTACCAGTAATGCCAAAGCCAAGCCCGGAGCCGTCGTTGGTTAATTCGACAACTTCAATTTGTGTCCACAATGTGTTTAGCTAGACGAAATTAATATATATTAAATATCGATATGTATCTTATACATCTATCTATTTGTTTATCTGTCCTATCAATCATCATCTTACCACCATGTCGACGTGAAAGGGCGTCGACAATGTCGGAACACAGCTGTGTCCGTCGTTGTTCGACGTTGACACAGCCGCATGAGGATAATCAGTAGTCGTAGCAATAACAACAAGTTCGATTGATAATCGTGTTGAATCAATAAGAAGTTGATGAGCACGAACAGCAATTGTTGAATCTTGCGAATCCAAATAAATACCGTTGATACACACTATTTGATCGCCTATATGTAATTGACCATTTCTAGTAAGAACAAAAGAAATATACAAATAGTTATATCTATATGTAAGCATACACATATTATCAAAGATAATCTCAGCTTTTCATACAAAATCCTCGATGTAATGCCAAGAGGGATAGACGAATAAGAAGAAAAAAAAAAAAGAAGAATGCTTTTCTATCACAGTAGTCCACCAATGTCTTATATAATCTAATTTTCATGACAAAATATCTATCGTTCACACATAAACCAACAATCTACATCATTGTCTTAGTATTATCATCAACAAATAAATGCTAAAACAACATATTTAATGTGTCATCATGTTAGTGATCTTTACAAATCATATTTTTATTCAGTTATTTTATTTTATATGATAATAATAATAATAACAATAATTCTTACTTAACTGTCAATAATAATTTCTGTTCTTTATATGTTCTATTTGATCATATAACGTATAAAACAAGGTGTATTCATTGTAGTTTTTTTATTAAAAAAAACTTTTTCTATTTCCTATTCATAATGATGATGATGATGATGATGATGATGATGATGATAATGATCTATTCCTTCCGTTCTTTTCTTATTTCTTATTTCTTAGTTTTTTTCCTTTTTTATATTCAACGGGTTTATCCTTTGTGACAATAGTTGGTGATCTCTCGAGACCTACAGAAGACGATTGATTCTTTCTTTTTCACACACAAACACCAAAAAAAAAAGTGTTATCGGTTTTTCCTTTTTTCTTTTTCTTTTCTTTAGTTTTTTTATTTCATATATGGCCACTAAATTGAAATATATTTACAATCTACTAAATTGTTTTTTACTTGAGCTATTCTTCAGGCTAACTTGTCAATGCATATTTTCCTTTTTTTTTTTTTTGGCTTTTATGTGCGTGCCGGCAACTGTCAAAAGTGGCAGAACATACAGCAATACATGCCAGAAAAAGTAACAAATAGGAAAAAGATGGGTGTTACTTTGCATGCATTTTCTCTATCAGAACAAAAAAATTGACGCGACAACGCAACAGGAATTATTTGTAAATCATCTCTTTTTGCGTTCCCTCATTGTAAAAGAAAAATGAAAACTATGACTGGTTGTTGTCATCGAAGGTCAAACGATGAAGAAAATAAGAAAAACCTATTAGTAAATAAATTTGTCTTTTTTTTTCAACAAAAAAAAAACTAAATAATTAATTGATTAACATCGATTTGATTAGAGAATATATTAATGACGTCAATATAATATTGATCAATTCAATTTTTGATTACATCTTTTTCAAATATTTTGATATAAAACAGATCATTGATCTCTACTGCCACTAAAAATCCCATGAGAAACCAAAAAAGAAAAAAAATGAAGAAGAAAAAAAAACCAGGTAAATAGCCAAGAACATGCAAAATAGAATTGATATTTTTATTGAACAGAAAGAAGAAAAAAAAAGAGCAAGAAGAAAGAACTTACAAATCGGCAAGACTATTCGATTGTATATCTTGAATAAAAATGGCATTAATACCAGATACTCGATGTTTATATGTGACTATGCTAAATCCTAATGATTCGTTTGGTGTTTGTTTATTTAAAATAACCTTTCGAACGATCTTATCATCTGATAAACGATTGTTATTTTTAATATCTAAAACATATCAGATAGATTTTCGTCTTAATCAATATATATTACTTTGATTCGTTGTATTATCGTTAATTAATCTTAAACGTCCTTCAATATCAAAATCAAATAAACAATTTTTAATAAAATAATTTTCTTTATCAAATTCAAATTTTAATTGTTCAAATGATTCATGTAAATTAAATAACGTTTTAAATAATGGATTATCAAGAATTTGTTGTAATGAATCAATATCAATTTGTTGTTCACTATTATTATATTGATATAAACGTTCACTCAATCGCTTCAATATTTTGCTGGCTTCTATATAAAACAAACAAGAAAAAAAAAGGGAAAACAATGACAAATAAAAATAGTTCAAAAGATTTTCTTACCACATAATTGAGCCATGTTGATAAAAATAGATAACGAACGGAATGCATGACCCGAATTCCTTTTGTTGATAAATATTATGATGATGCGTTTTTTTTTTTTTTTGTCCTTTTCTAGAATAGATGAAGAAGATGTAGTGGATGGGAAATCGACAACGACAAGCTCTCAAGAAGAAAAAAAAAAGAAATGATGTTCTAGGACTACAAACGATCGATCGATCGATTGGATTTGTTTATGTTACTTTTTTTCTCTCTCTTCTTTCTTTTCCTGTTTTTTTATCGTTCGATAAAATTTTATTGGTTAAGAAAAACTAACGAATCATTAAAAAGCGCTACGATCTAATAATATATAAAACAGAAATATAGTTCAATTAGTTAATGGATTTTTTTATATAATATAAAAATAGTTTTAAAGTGTAAAAAAGATCAATAATAATATTAATTTTATTAACAAAATTTTAACACATTGATATTAAATAAATTGATAAGAATTATTCAATTTATTTTTGTATTCAATATGCATTTTCTTATTTATTATTTATGAAGATTCATTAGAAAAATTCATTATTATCTTATGAATTAATTCATTTATTAAATACTTTAGTATATTATTTTATTATTATAAATATATAAAATTTTTATAGAATAATTTAATTTGAAAATAAAAGATTTAAATTTTTTATAAATATACATACTAAATTTTAGAGAAAAAAAGATCTTGATATTGTATATAAAACATTTATAAATATCTATTCTTATTAAATAAAAACAATGTATATAAATTTCTCTGTTTAAATTGTACTTTTTTTTCTTATTTAAAGAAGAATGATATTGAATATTTATTTATTTATTTATTTATTTAGAGAATTAATCTTGAATGATAATGATTTACTTTTATTATTGATATTTTTGATTCGATGTCATGACAATTTTTTAATACTACAACGAATATTTTCTTTTATTTACTTTTTTTTCCTACTGTGACTCATTTTTCATTCATTCACTCTTGGAAAATTCCGTCTTATCTGCGTATATAAAGAGGTCAAAATAACTAATGTGCATTTTGTTACTATTTTTTTAAATTATGTCTATAAATTCAGTAACAAACACAGTTCAAACAAAAACTAGTAAGAAAGATGGACATATATCATGTTTTGGTTGTGAGGAAATATTAAAAGATGATCATTTAGGTAAATATATCATTTTTTTTTGTTAATTATTAAAAGTATATATTTAATTAGGTATTCAATGTGCACAAAATCATCATTTATGTATGAATTGTTCAGCTAATTTAGTAGCATTATTTATCGCTGAACCAAATATAAATCTTCCACCACGATGCATGGTTTATTTAAAGAAATATTTTTATTTTTATTAATAAATTAATTTCTTTTTTGTTTAGATATGTAAAATTGAATTAAATTCATCTGTATTTGAACGACAACTTTTACCATATCAATTTGAAAAATATACAAATATAATGTTAAGTCTTTTATGGTCAAAAAATTGTTTAAAAAATGATGAGGAATTTATTTATTGTGGTATGATAAATTAAAAAATATACATGTTTTATTTATTTATTTTAAATAGCTTTTTGTTCATATGCAGAAATTCGAGTTAAATCAACTGGTGCTCAATTTATGTTTTGTAAACATAAAGATTGTGGAAAAACGTTAGTGATATATAAATTCTCTAAATGAAATTTTTATTTATAATATTGATATTTAGTTCATGTTTGATTTGTTTACATGAAGTACCTTTATTTGAAGAAGATTATGATGAAGATGATGATGAAATATATGAGGATAATATAGTAAGAAAGAAATTGAAAAATATATTTTTTTTTAATTTTTATTATTATTTTAGGAAGAAGTTGAAAAACATTTCAAATGTTTAGAACTTAGAGAAGCAAAAAAACTTGTCGATATAGCTATTGAAAATGGACAAAAAGTTGCTTGCCCTGCTTGTGGTTTAGCTGGTAAAGTAAATTTTTAATTTTTAAATATTTTATTTTTTTATTATTTGAAATATTTTCAGGCATGAAAGTATATTCAAATCAATATTTGTTGGTTGTTGTTTTTTTAAAAATCTTTTTATTAAATATAATTTTAGGATGATGCATGTACTCATATGACATGTCCAGAATGTCAAACATCTTGGTGTTATTTTTGTGGATTAAAAGAATCTGATTGTGATAAAAGTGAAGAAACTGATTCAACAACAGCACCTATTTATCTACATAATACAGACTGGATGAATAATGAAAAACGGTTAGTTTATTAAATAGAAATAGAAAAAACAAACAAATGTGTTTCATTTAGCTGTCCAATGTATTTGACATCGATATCTGACGTGGATGAATTTTGGCCTGATAATGAAGATGAATGTCTTGAATATTTTCATCGTATTCGTTCACTTAAATATCTTCGTCAAGTATATGAACAATTATGTCCAGAAATAATTGAACAACTTAATGAACAATTTGGTACTATTGATGCATGTGGTTTTGATTTAGATGATATTAAATATGGAAATACAATATTAATTGATTATGGTTTGTAAAATAATTTATATAAAGAATTTATTTTATTTTAATTTTATTTAGATAATCATCATGATATATCAGATGAAGAAAGTGATTCACAAGATCATAATGTTGAATTATTAACAGCTGATGAAGATGATGATGTTATTTATATTGATTAAATTTTTTTGTTTTTATTTTTTATGTTTTATTTTTTAATAAAACTTCTAAATAGAATTTTATTTTATTTCAGAAATAAAAATAAAATTTATTGATGAATTCTATTCGTGTACAAATAAATTTAAAATATTTTTCGGATGAAAATTCATCAAAACAATTTCATCATTTTTGGTATGCTTTTCAACCATCGAAATTATTAACTATGGATGATATAATTAAAGATATAAGAGAAAATTATTTAAAAAATCAAATATCTTTATTAATAGAAGAAAATAATAATCAATCATATATTATTTCTCTTGATGATTGTCAATTATTACCATTTACTTCTAGTCAAGTTTTGCGTGATAATGATCGACTTACGTATAGAGATTATTTTTTTTGTTTATATTAGAAATTAATTTTCTATTTTTCTAGTCTTATGCCATTAATGAAATATAAATTACATAAAAAATCATTGCAAGATTCAATAAGTCTTAATTTATCATCATCTATTTCAATTGAACCATCATTAACTATATCAGAAAATAATCATAAACGAGAACGTATTGAATCAACAAATACAATCACAGCATCTATACAAAATCTTGATGAACAATTACCAAAAAAAAAGAAAATCAAAACAAAATTAATTGAAGATCCAATTATTATACCATCAATCACTCAATCTACACCTGTATCACCTGTTGTAGCACAACCAACAGTATCACAAATATCAATTGAATCAACTATTGAAAAAGAAATTCCTTCTGAACAACCATTATCATTTCCATCAACAACTGGTCGTATTAAAGAATTGAAATCTAAAACACCTACATGGAAAACTCAACAACCTTCAGCTAGAGGGAATAAACAAGGTAATTATTATTAGATATGTACCGACTCTCAACTATAACTGGCGATTCAGACCGAACTGTTAGGGCTCAGCTTCATATATAACAAACTCAGAGAGGATCGACCATTTAGACAATTCTCCAAGCATTTTCCGATAGTATAAAATCAATCTTGAAAACATCCTAAATCTTGGGCTCGAGTTCAGGTATTTCTACACATTGTCAATTTTTTACAGACGTCTCTAATCCTTCATTTTCATAGATCATTTATTTTATTGTACTCTTTTCTTTTGGTTTATTTCTACGTCCTACTATCATTTGAGTGAAAATGACCGAACTCAAACCTGTGCATGCTTAATTATTATTATTTCTCACATTATAATTCTTATAGATAAATTACACATTCGATTTGATTCTGATAGTGATGAAGAATCTGTATCACAAATTGAAATAGTTAATAAAGAAAAAACATCAATAGAAACATTACCTCTTGTTAATAATAGTAATAGTTCAATTCGTATAAATTATATTCCAACATCAACATCAACAGATGAAAATAAAAAATCTAATGGAATAAAATCTGGTAAAAAAACAATTGATCTTCTTTTTGAAATGAAACAACATAAAGATCCTAATGAAAAAGAACAGAAAAAAATTCAACAACAATTTGGAAAAAAACGTGCACAACATAGAAAACGTGCATTAGATTTTTTTTCAATGGCAAATTTTGTTGATAAAGCATTTGGTCTTGATAAAAATCAACTTGAACAACAATTATCATCAGAACAATATTCTATATCATCTTCAACTCCAGAAGTAAATAAAAAAAATGACATCTATACTTTTCTTTTGAAAAAAAAAAACAAATTTTTGTTTTCATCTCTTGTAAGTCTTTACCAACATCATTTAATAAATTAGCTCGATTACCACTTGTTGCCGAAGCCATTGAAAATCATGAAAAAATGTATGATCTTTATCCTCCAATAACACAATGTCCATCAATTCAAACACGTATTGCTTTTAAATTTCTTGAATTAGGTGAAGATTTTTGTCCAAAAATGTCAACATATAAAGAAGGAATAATAATTAATGTTAATGAAAATACAAATGAATTAACAATTCAACTTGATAAACCACTTGAAACAGTTTTTAATCAATCATCAAAATTTTATGCACCACCGGAAGATCCTTCAGAAGAAGATTTAACAACAGTAAATTATTATTATTTTTTTTAAGTATGTAATATATATTTATTTATTGTAGATAATTCTTCCATTTTCTGATCTGAATTCAGCTCGATTGTTATCAACATCGAACGAACATATTCCAATATAGATTTAATCGTATATTTTTTTTTTGGTGTATTTTTTTCTGGAATAAACTATGATAAAATAAAATCAAGTAGATTGATTTATATTTATCGTTTATTTAATCTACTTGACTCTTATATGGTTCTCAATTATCTTACAAGTTGATAATCTTTTTCTTTTTTTTTTTTGACATATGTTGATTTAAACTATTACCATTACCATAAAAGAACGCAATAATTCAATTAAATCTATATAGACAATATATAATCTATTGTTTATTATAAGTTTTTTTTTTGTCTTCTCTTATAAGAATCTCTTTTTAATTCAAACAATATACATAAACAAAAAAAAAGAAGGAAACGATAACTAAGGTAACAAACATGCACACACAATCATCTGTTCTCTTTCCTTTTATAACGTTTTCTTTACTTAGTCGTCAGTTTCTTTTCAACAAAAACATTTCTTTTACATATTATAGTTACATACACAGTTACTTTTAAAGGAATATAAAAAAAAAAAGAATTATCAAAATAGACATGAGTAGAATCTGAAATGATGAAAAAGAACAAAAAAAAAAAAAAAAGATTTTTCTTCTTTTTTTTTATTACGAAACGAAGAATTTATAAATACACAATGCTAACGAGAATGACAAAATAAAAGAAAAAAGAAATTATTGTTAGAGAGGTGAAATATAGAAGAAGAAATGAACAACTCTACACCACCATAACATTCAACATACGCACACACACACACACATAAGTTTTTCATCGTTGTCGTCGAGTTGAAGTGAAATTTGTGTGAAACCTGACAGGTTTGAAAGAAAGACAGGAGAAAAGAAAAGTAGGTAATTACATTGAATTTGAATAAAAAGGAACAAAAAAAAAAAAAAAAAAGAAAAACGAGATTGAAATGTAAAATTAATTTTGCATTTTCTTACTTAGATTATTATGCTAAAAAATCTGTCAACATTAACTTGACAACACTCATCAAGTAACCAGAATATAAAAAAATAAGAACTTATGGCTCATGTAGTTTCTAATAATAATGGTAATACATCATTATCCACAACAACACCATTTATGGATCGATTAACACATGCAGTTATTAAAGAAACATCAAAGAGTTTGTAAGTTTTTCTTTTTGTATCTATATTATTATTATTATGAACATGATTTACGCTTCTTTTATTCTTTAGGAGATATTATATTGACGTAAAACGCCGTGAAAATGCTTTTGTCCTCAATCCAAACTCATCATCATTAGATTCTATACCTCTGAAAGCAGTAAATTAAAAAAAATATTAAATTATTACTTAAGTACAAAATTTTCACTTTATTTTTTAGCGATTTATTTATGGAACAACAAAAGAATATCCACCACTTTATGGTTCTTATCATTCGGATAATGATGTTAAAACTTATTTACGCAATTTTCAACAACAAAAAAAACAATCCTATGTAATTTAGTTTTTCTTAATAAGCATTTATATTTTTTTTAATATTTATTAGTCAACATCAAGTAGTCCTGAAAAACAAATGTGTCGTGAAGAACTTAATTTTCATATGCGTGCACATAAATATTCAGTAAATATTTAAAGACATATAAATATTAAATTACTATTTTTTTACTTTTAGCCAAGAGAAAGTCAAAAATTTGCTGAACTTAATTTAAAATTACCACGACGATCAAGTTCATCATGTAGTGGGTAAATTCTTTAAATTTATATAATTAATTAAATATCAAAAAACTATTATTTTAATAAGTGTAAATAACTCTGATCATCGAAAACGAAATTCAAAATCATCATTGAAATTATCACGATACGAACAAGAACAATTAATTGATAATACAGCAAATATTCTTGCATCAATGATTAAAACACGACGATCTATGTATCAAACAAATCTATTATCACAACAAGTAAAACCTAACGAAAAAGAATTTTATTAAATAAAAAAAAGTCAATTTAGACATTACCAAATTATGTTTCACAAAATACAAATCCTTCTCCACGTCAAACAGAGTAAATATTAATACAAATCTTCAATATATATATTTTTATTATATATATAGTGATCTAACAAATCCATCATCTTTAACTCAACCATCCACAGATTTAAAACATTTAACAACTACTCAACAATCTAAAAAATCAAAACGTACAACTGAAAATATTCTTGCACAAGCAACATCTATTGTAAATATATAAAAAAAAATAAAAAACCAAATTTTTTCTTTTTTTTCATTTAAGATGAATAATGCAGAACCAATTAAAAAAAGTATTCTATGTGAATATAAAGTATCAATAACAACAGGAAATTGTAATGGTGCATCAACAAATGCACCAGTAAATATTAAATTTTATGGAACAAATGGTTATACAAAATTTGATGAACTTAAAAATTCTGAAACACATCGTATACCATTTTTAAAAGATCAAACTGATGTATTTACTATTGAAACAGATCATGTTGGACAATTAGCTGGTATTACTATTGGACATAATCAAAAAGATTTACGTAAATTATTATTTTTAGTTTTTTTTTTTTTTATTTTATTAATTTTTATTTAAATTTCTTAGGATCAAGTTGGTTTTTAAGTAAAGTATCAATCTATGATCCTATTCGTGATATAACATATAATATTCCGTGCAATGCTTGGTTATCAAGTCAATCAAATGATCATAAAACTTTACGAGATTTTCAAGTTGCTTCAATTATATCACATAAAAAACGAACTGATTATAATGGTATAAACTATTTTTTAATTTTCATATATATATATATTTAATTTTACTTTATAAAATTTCTAGAACATGAAAATCAATCAGGTTATTCTACAACAACAGAAAGTACAACAAGTTCAAATATAATAAATAAAAATGATTATAAACAAATACGAAAAAATTCAATACAACAACGTCTATCAATTGATTCTATAACAAATGAAAAAAGTCCAAAATCATTAAATACAATTACTAATCATCTTTCTCAACCATCACCATCAACAACAATTGAATCACATTTTAATCAAAATCAATTTTCATCACCATTACCTATACCAACACGACGAATACGTTCACCAAATATATCTTCAGATACAGATACTGGCGATGATACGATTATTAATGATAATCGTCCAACAACTCCAGTACTTCATCAATCTCGTAAACAATCACATTCTGATCATTATGTATCACAAACAACAACAAATGATAATATTAAACGTCCTTCAATAGAATATAATCGTCCACCTGCTCGATTAGAAAAACGTCATTCACCTATATCTCTATCATCTGAACAACCAATTAAAACCAAAAATAAAACAAATGACGACGATGTAGATTCTTTTTTTGAATAAGTTTTTTTTTTTTCTTCAAAAAAAAGACCTATTTTCTTTCTTTTTCTTTGCTTTATAAAAACAAAATTCTTAAATTAATTAAAAAATTCTCTCTCTCTCGCTCATTCTCTTTCGTATATATTTTTTTATTTTATTACCAGCTGGTATTCAAATTAACTTGCAATTAATCACTTCAATTACCTCTTCATCAACATAAACTTATGATCTAGTATTTATATATATCAAAATGATCATAGCCAGACGTCTATCTATACACCGATTAGAGAATCACATATCTATAGAAAAACAAGACAAACAATTTCATATATAAACATTGAAAAGAAAAACGTATATATACAAATATATATTATATTGTTATTTTAATTTTTCGTAATTAATTGATTGGATATTGTTAATTATTTTTCTGAATATTGCATGTAACAATTGTTGCCTGTTAAATGGCAATAAGATAGATCGATCAATAGATACAATATATACATTTATCCTAAAACACGAACACATGAAAATAAGATCAAAAAAATAAAAGATATTCTTGTAGTTTTTATTTTTCTTTATTGATTGAACAATTAAAAATAAATATATTTAAATAAAAACTCTTTTCTATCACTCCCTGAAGAGAGAATTGAGTTTAATAATTAAATGGAAGTTGACTAACAAAATATGTTTATTAAAGTGTAACGAAATAGATAGATAAGATGTTTCTCTAGGGATTAGTCTTCCTAATTAAAATGACAGATAGATAGACAGACATTACAATCTGCCAAGTCTTTATTGAAAGTATTCACACACATACACACATATACACACTTACATCATTGAAATATATTTATATAAGCAAAAGAAAAAAAAACCGAAGAAAAAAAAAAATGTAGTTTTTTAGAAGTTTTATTGTCGATTATTTGTTCGATGATTACTATCATCAGATACTGATGATGTTGAGGATAAATTTGAATGATTTGATGGTGTTGACCATGGTTGTAAATTTTGTAAAGCATTTAAAGATGCACTTGAATATATTAATGAATTATTATTATCATTTGATATTTGATTTGATGGAGATGTTAATTTTGGACTTGATGATAATGAACGTTGATGATGATGATGGTGATGATGATGATGATTTGTTAATAAAAGACGATTAGCTGCTTGTCGTTCTTGTTCACGTTCTTCAGCTGTTTGTCGTCGCCATTTCGTTCGACGATTTTGAAACCATGTCTAAAATACAAAATAAATCGAAAAAATATTTCTTATTTTTATTTTATTTTTCTCTTACTTTTACTTGTGCATCAGTCATTTTTAAACCTTTAGCTAATTGTGAACGTTCTGATGATGCTAAATATTTTTGTCGATGAAAACGTTTTTCTAATTCCTATTTAGAAAACCAACAGTAAAATTTTCATTAACAAAAAAAATAAGATCTTTTTCTTTTTGATTTACAAGAATTTGTAGACGAGTAAATGATGTTCGAGGTTTTTTTCTTTTTGGTGGCGTTCGATTTTGATATGGATGACCTAAACGTCGTTGGTTATTGAATACTTAAAAGAAATATATATATAAATTATTCAATTTTGCGTGACTATTTCTCATTTAATATAAAATAGAAAATTAACTTACAAGAAAAACGATCTTTTAGTATACTATCTGTTTGAATCCATGGATAAGTTCCATTAACAATTGGTAATAATGAATAATCTTGATTACGATATATTGATGATGCTCTCATTAATTGTTCATAATTTGATAAATGATTATTTGTTTCATTAATTAATGGAATTGTTGAAGATGATTCAATTTGTCTATCATGTTGATATTCATTAGATGATATAGCTATATCTGGTGTTGGAGATAATGATGATGATGATGATGATGATGAACTTGTTGGTGATGGTACAGATAGAGTAACAGGTTGAGCAAGAATATCTGAGATATTAAAACCAAGTTTCTTACTCATTTGTTGAGATTGAATAAATGAATGAATGAATGAATGAATGAATGAATGAATGAAGAAAAGATATTTTCAGAAGCGAAATGATCCGTTTGTCATTTAGTTTATTAAAAACTCATTCGAGCAAATCATCTCTCTCTTGATATTACTGTCGCATTCTTTGTTGTGCATCTATCTATCTATCCAAGATTTGGCTCTTTTTTTTTTTTTTGTTTCTTCTCTTCTTTTTATCAATGCCCATTAAAACGATCTGTTTCTGCTCAATGTAACGATAGCACAATTTCTTCGGTTTTTCTCTCTCTCCCTCCCTCTCTCTCTCTTCATCTATATTTCTGTCTGGCAAATTTGAGTTGCAACAACAATCAGAAATTGCACGCGATGATATGTTTAATGTAATTGATTCTTCTCTCTTATTCTCATTCGTCGAATGTGATTGTCTTTTCTTTTTCTCAACAAACCAATTGACTGATCGTTTCCCATTGAGAAACATTTATCTACTTCTTCGCTTTGCTTTATTTGTCTATCGTTGTCTTCTATACGAAGAGAATTTTTTTTTTTTTTTTTTCTTTAACCAATAATATTTTCTCTATGTAAAAATATAAACAGAATTAGAAAAGCTTCCAATGATTATATTGATTGGATATTATAGATAGACGAACGGCTGTTGACGACACGCACACATATATACTGATAAGGAGTTGATGAGATATTTGGGTAAAAAAAAAAACGAGAAGAAGTGTTGAGTGAAAGATTTTCACTTATGTATATATCTGGATAATGTCGATCAACCAAACAAATTACATCAGTTAACTAATAAAGAGGTGTATTTATAGAAGATTTTTCTTTTTTAATATGTATATGTATAATATCACAAAAGAAAAGGAGATATTTAAAAAAAAATCAAGCAAAACAAAAATGAATAGTCGTTCATCACATTAAGTTATCGTTTTTTATTGCATTTTTAATTGTTGTATGATTTATTGATGTTGGAAACATACGTGTACAATAACGAGGTTCAATGCCATGTTGACAATAATAACCTTCTTTTAATACATGTCTTAAAGGAAGAACAAAACCAGATATTGTTAATAATATACCAATTATCAATAGAATATATGGACAAATATTATCAAATGAAAATTTTGATGTTTTAGATTTTAATTTTAAATAACATAATGCTGGTAAAATATATGCTAGTGATGATGCAACTAATAATCCCTTAAATTAAAATTATATTTAAATAAATAAATATATTATTAACAAAATTAAAAAAACGAATCACTTACATTAAGTTCAAGAACAATTCCAAGACAATCAGTAGCTAATGATAATAATACACTAAAAGCAACAATCAAAATTGTTATAATATAATGATTAGAGTCTGAACTAAAATTCATCCATTTATTAAAAATAATTTCTACTACCTTAAAAAATAAATAAATAAACAAATATTTGTATTTATACAAAACATACTTGACGACAAACAAGACATTCTAATGGAAATGTCAGCATTATATTTATAGCATAAATAAGTCGAGCTATATTAATAAGTGTATCCCAATGACAATAACTTTCCAAAAGATCACCTATTTTTTTGATTTATATAAAAGAACAAATATGTATATTAATTATAAAAAAAATTTTTTTTAATTTAAAATACCTTCAGTTTGTTGACCAAATACAATATAACCTGCAAGAGCATAAATAACAGCAAATAAAAATGCAATTGTTGTTGTAATTAATGTAACAATTCGCCATCGTGGAAGAGTTTTTTCATTCATTGAATGAAATATAAGAAATGAATTATGTTGACACATAAATGCAAATCTATATGGATAAAATTATTCTAAAGTTAATATATATGATGAACTATTCTAGATCTTTTGAAAAAAAGAAATCAGTTCAAAAGAAGTTTAACATTAGTGATGTGATACGGTACGAATAGATAAACGAGGAAAGTGTCCCTCGTGAACTATGAATACCTCTGAAAAAGAGTCTGGGTTTATAGTTTATTGGAAATGAAATACTGCATCTTTACGATATTTTTAAACAGAATGCCGTGGTTCCGCTCGAGGCGAGAAAAAACCGTTTTCGTCTTTTGATTTGAAACTTTGCACAGAAATAGGCCTCAACAGGAATAGTTCATTTCTGTACAAAGTTTCAAGTGGAAAGTTGAAAAGGGATTTTTCTCATCTCCATCTGAAAGGGTCAATAATTTTACACATGTCTATGCTAAAAGAATTTATTCAAGGAAAAAGAAATCAAAGACAAATGAATGATGACTATGTCCTATTTTGTATGAAAATTTGTTCTGTTTTTTTTTTACTTACGCCATTACACCAATACTTTCAGCAATATTTGTATTCATTAAACGAAGATTACGTATTTCCGGTAATCTAAAGTATTTGAATAGGAAGATTAAATTATTTAAATATTTATTTTTCATACATATATGGTACAGTATCATAACCACGTTTTATTAATATTAATACTGTTGTTAAAACAAGTATAAGACCTGTTAATGATATTTGTGATAATTTAGCAATATTTCGATAAAGTGATAATGGTAAAGTAACAAAACAAGAACAAAGAAATATAATAACATATCGATTTTGAAATAAATATGGTATTGTTGGCCATAAACGATGAAGAACTTTAGTTACTGTATCACCTAAATGTTTTTTAATTTAAATTAAAAAAAAGAAAATTTTCTTTTAATATAATTATACCAATAATTATATTGTATGAAATAAGACAAATAAATGGATAAAGAAATTGAACTAATGAAAGCCATAAAAAACCTGTTGTACCAAGAACATTATAAACAAGTTCTTGATATGTTATTGCTTTTGCCATTTGACCAGAACGAAGCAAAATTGTTGTTGAATAATCTAAAAAAATAATTTATTCAAAAGAATAAAAAATACATATCTTTCTATTTAATAACTATAAATCAATGAATCAGCCCTAAAGAAAGCTCACCTTTCCTTACCAGTCAAAATGGCTACAATACCGAGTAATACAATTCCAGCAAAATAACCAGATTGTCGAAAAGCATAACTCATTCCTATATAAATAACATTATATATAAAAATAACGAATGATCCATGATAAATGGCCGAACTTTGTGTTTCATATTTTAATTTCAAAATACATATTATGAAAAAAAAAGTAAATATATCACGAGATAGAGCGTGAAAAGCTCTACAATTTTACGAAGTACAATTTATTTCATATATGCGTATTTTATTTTTAAAATAAAAAAAAACCTGTGCAATCCATAAATGATGTATTTGCAACGACAAAAAAAGGATTTTTTTAAAAATGAAAAGTGCATATATTTAAAAAAAACTTTACATTGTAGATTGTCAAATTTTTCACGCTACATCTCGTGGTATATTTAATTTTTATAATAATACATATTTTTAAATTAAAATACAAAAGACAAAGTTCGATCGTTTATTATGGATCATTCGTTATTTAAAATAATATTTAAATTTACCAATAACCCCAGATCCAACGATTGAATTAATTAAATTATAAGATGCTCCAGCTATACTACTTCGTCGATGAATTTCCTGTTCATCCTAATACATTCAGAAATAATAATTAATTACAATTTCCATTTAAGATTAAACATACTGTAAAGAAAAATGCTGATCTAAGATAAATTAATATAATAATAAATAATCAATTATATAAATTTTACCCCATAATAGCTCGTTTAGTATAACGTGTTGTCCGTCGAATGAATTTTCCTAACATATCCACAATACACAAACAGAAATTTTCATTCCAATTATACTTTTTTTGTTATCTATAATAAAATATAATTATCCGTTAATAAAAACTTGGATAATTCTTTAGATTTTTTTTTTAAAACAATAATTATGATAATCATTTATTTCGTTTAAGTTAATAAAAAACAGAACAATAATATAATACCAAAAATCGGTGGATAGATAACGAATATTTTGTTTTCTTTTTGAATAAAATCATCAACAAATATATAACTCGGTGGAACAAAGACAAAAAATGGAATTGATTTACGTCACAAGAAATGTCAAGAATATAGATTCACAATATTTTTTTTTTTGAAGAAAGAGAAAACAATTGACATTCATATATAGAATGGAAAATAAATAAAATGATGACTAGTTAAAATAAATAAATATTTTCTTTTAGAGTGTATAACGTTTTCTTTTCCATTTACAATATCGTCGTCGAGCAAAAAAAATTAAAATTATAGAAGATATTAAGAAAAAGAATGGAAAACGTTGAATAATTGAAAATATATTTCGAATAAATCCAAAATTTTGCGATGATTCATTATTTATTTCAATCATGGAATATTGTTTTAAGAAATTTTTTGATTCAGATGGAAATTTTATAAAATTTTCTACTAATGATAAATCAATATTTTCTTTTGAATAATATTTTAATAAAAATTGAATTATGTTTGATACATCAAAATCTGTATCATTTAAATAACAATTTGAACATTGATATTTTGATGGAAATTGAGTTTTTGGATGTTTTGGATCTTCTGTTTCATCACCACGTAAACGTTGATTAACGCTGTTATGAACTAAATAATAATTCACAAAAAAAAATAAAGAATAGATTATTTTAATTGTGTACTTTTTAGTTTTTAAAAAGAAGCAAAATTCTCTGAAATACTTTTCGTAACAACGTCGAAAGTCGATTGAGTAGAATACTGTTTACGTTGAAACAAAAAAGAACACATCGTACATTATAGAGGTACTCACACTACATCTTTTTGTATATTTTATTCTTTAAGTAGAATATGTTAGGGGTCGAAATATGAAATGAAAAGTTCTATCATTTATTATAAGTCACCCATTATGCAGCAGTGTACAGATAATGACATCTTACTAACGTAATGGAAAGGATAAGACTTATAAGGCTGAAATTTTACGTAAAATTCTAAATATATCTAAGCATTATAAAAGAATATTTGAATCCAAACTAAGGCTTTCAGACGGAGCGGAGGGGGAAAATATCCGGAATGATCCATGTGATATAAAATATTACCTTTCCAAAGATATATCATTGCAGCATATTTATTTTTTGAATCGAGTTGATCTATATCACTTGTTTCTTTCATAAAATTTTCACTGCAATGTCGACAACCAAAAAAATTTTTAATGAAATGTTTTATTGCAAAAGGAACTTCAGCAATATTCATTCTTTCAATATCTAAATATAATAAGTTTTTTTTACTAATATATTATAGAAATAAGAATATTTAAACCTAATTGAACTTGTGAAACAGTTAATACATGAAAAAGTGTCCAAATTGCGCATGGATAACGACGATATTGTGGTAAAGAACCTTTACAATATTCATATTGATTATAATTATTTGGTAAATAACTAGTTTGAGTATTTATTTCAGCTAATTCTCGAAATTTTTTTCCAGTTAAACCATTTGATTGTTCATTTAATTTTGATAATAAATTTTTAAGATAATTCATAACCGGTTCACGACCAGGAAAATACTAAACAGATTATTATTGCATACAAAAAAAAATATACTTCTATTCAGAGCCATTAGCCATTGGAAATATTCGTTATCGCTTAGAATTTATCACAGGATCAAACAGGCTAACTCTTTTAAACCTCTCTGTTATGTCTTCTAAGATTTCCAATAGATAGTTCCATTCTTTGAGTAGAAAACATAGTTGTAAGAAAATAAATTAAGGGCATCTTTTTTGAACCTATGTCCGTTTTAAAGAACTTTTTTTTTGAAATTTTCATTATTCTATATCTTATAAATTTAATGATTTTCGAAAAGAAAAATATAAATGAAAACATACTTTAATAAGTACAGTTAACCAATGTATTAATGCATCATAAGTTTCACCTTGGATCAATGGAATTCGAGGTATTTCACGACGTAGCATATAAGATAAAGCTGTTTCAAGATCGATCATATGAATTTTTTGATAAACAATATTTTTCTCTAATTTATCATTTATATCTTTATTATTTTCATTTGATTTTTTTATTCTATTTTTATTATTAAGTATATTTCTACTTTGAATTATTTCTTCTAAATCTTTATTATCAAAATTATCAATATATTTTCTTTGATGAATAAATGAACGAATAGCATAATTAAATAAATTTCTATTACCAACATTTTCACTAAAATGAATTATATTTTATAAATAAAATAAAATAAAATATTTAATTACTTTATATTTTGTTTTATATTAATCTGTTCGGTAGTATAATTTGGATAAATAATAAAAAGTGCTGGTATATCTGTTATATTAATTTGAAATTTATGCCATAATTTTCCATCTATTGTTGCTCGAAATATTGCTAATTGTTCACAATATTTAGAAAAATCAAGCATTATCTATCAAGTTAGAAAAAAAAATTTGTTTAAATCAAAATAACTAAATATAATTATATTACTTGTCGACCAGTATAATCATCTCGTTTTTCTACAATAACTAAAACAAGTTTCACAAATGGTAAACCACGATTGTAAAGATCTTCGAATGAAGCTCGACTAAAATATAAATTAAACAATTGAATAATGTAAAAGTTTTGCATTAATTCTATATTTAATAACAGGAATATTATATAGAGGGTTAATTTGTATTTTAAAAAGATGATTCTACGTCTCACTTCGATAAACTTTGTTTATATTCAAATTGGTAATTTTAATGTCTCAAAATATTTTATTATTTTTATAGAAATGAAACTAAATTTCTTTTAAAAAAATTCTATTAATAGAGTTTTAAATGAATTATTTACTTATACATTCGAATTTAATAATGTATAATTAGAACAATTTTCAAACAATATTTGTAAAGTAGATTATGAATTATTTTTCAAAAATCAAACATTCGCCCTTTATATAGAGTTCCGTCATTAAAATACAAAAGAAATACAATTAATGCAAAACTTTTGCATCATTCATTATAATCATCAAACATTTACTTGACAGGTGTAAAATTGGGCCAATTTTTGTCCGTTCTATGTAATCCATCAAGTGCTTTAATTAGTTCTCTTTCTACACCTTTAGCATCAGTTGCCGATAATTTTATCTCTTTCGATGTATTTAATGTAGCTCCAGGTTCGATTAACTATATTATAACAAATAAGAAAAAATATATATATATATATCTTAATTGTATTCTATTTACTCGAAGTGTTGGATAAGCCATAATATTATGTTGTTCACAAACTGCATTATTTTCTTCAGCATAGCAATTTATCGCACCAATACGAACGACTGTTTTCCATCCTTAAAAGAAGCAAGAATTTACATTTTCATTTTTGAAAACAAAATCAATAATAAGTTATATTTACCTATTATATCAATACCAACTTCTCGATAAGTCTAAAATAAATAAAACATAGACTTTTATTAAATAGAAAAATAAATTTTACATTCGCATAAGATTGACAATGACCACACCAACTAGCATAAAATTCAATAAGCCATGCTGTTTTAGATCCATAAACTGTCGATGAAAAATTTTGACTTGTTAAAATTGTTACTTTATCATTCTCGTTATATAATGATATCGAATCTTGATTTGGTACAACAGCTGATGAAGTTTGTCGAATAATATCAATAATAATAAATAAAATTAAATACTGATATAAATCGACAATATATTTATTAATAAATATAGTTTTCATCGACAAATCAATGAGATAATTACATTTATCTGCAATGTGAAACATATGAGGATGATTAGTCTGGTCGGATATTCCATCAATATTTTTTTCTATTGTAAGGCTAAACCATACTTTTGTTCAGGTCATATGAGAAAGGATTATAGATATAAGTTGATAGCTTTTCTCTACTATTTTAAGGATAAAACATGATGTTACTCACGCCAATCTCGAGTCATCTGTGATCGTCTCTCATATGACTCGAACAATAGTATGTTTTAGCCTCATAATAGAACAGATATAAATAGGGTATTTGGCTAAATCAATCAATCATCTTTATATATGCATACCGTCATATAAATAATATGACAATTTTAGAGTCAAAATATTACCTGAATAACGCACACATCCTACTACTTTTTTCGCGCTCTCGTGCAAATAACTGACAGCAAAACATTCATTCATATATGGTTTTTTTTTCGAATAAAGAGAAAAAAAAAAGAAGAAGAAGAACATGGCGTGGGTTAGTAACGGACGAATAATTGAAGTGTTAGAGAAGAGCTTCAATGTTAACATACTATTATCATAGGGTAGAAGAAAAAAAAAGCAGATTGAAGAGTAGACTGTGTAATCCTTTGATAAAGTTTGCGTCGTCCTTTTCCTATATATATTGACCGCTGGTTGTTAATAGACAAAAACAATGCGAAACTATGATCAAAGAAAGGACAATAAATTTGAGAATTTAATCGCTGTCCGTATAAAAATAAAAGGCTTCTTTCGAAGTTAATTATGGATTTGTACATTGTTAGTACAATATTTTCTATTATGAACATGACATTCATTATTTTCTAGATACAGATATAAACTTGGACTACACTATTGTATGATTTAAGATAATAATAATTTTTTTTTATATGAAAAGATTAATTCTATAAATTATTCGAGAGGAAAAGAATAGCGTAGGCGTCTTTTTTTTCTATTGTTTAGTTTCAAAGACGTTCTCTCGGGAACATCAAATACGTGTTATATATTCCTTTGAATGACACTCGAAAATTGACGTTTAGAATTATTTGAATATTTTGACATGTAAAAGAGATTGAATCTCTTTATATCTAAAAACAGATATTAAATTAATTAATTTATCGATAGATTATTTATAGATATAATTAATTTAATAGGAAGGAAATCATTTCTATTATAAAGAACTTTATTGAAAAATTTGATCGATAGAAGGAAGAATAGCTAATGACATGCATTAGTCATTAATAAAAGAGATTAAGATCCTTCAAAAATCTACAATTATCTAGATATTTAATTTAAGCTATATCGAAGGGTTGAAGTAAAAATAATTGAAACTAACTCTGATTTTTCTATCATCGATTCCTAATTAATCTTTCTTTCATATTCTTAATCCCTTTTTACATAAATAAAAAAGAAAATGTTTATTAATAATAAAGAAAAATATTTGTTTAAAAAAGTTATTGCAAGCCATAAATCACTTAGAAGAACACAATAACATCACCATTATTGACCAGTAAAATTAGGTTTACGTTTTTCTAAAAATGCGGCTATACCTTCTTTTTGATCAGTCTAAAAGTAAGAAAAATTCTATATCCTTTTCGATCATATAATTAACATACTAAACCGAATGTCGCCTGTGATAGATGTTTTTCGAATTGATAACCTTGAGCTAATGTTGTTTCAAATGCTGTACAATAAAAAAAAAAAAGGAAAATAACTTGGCTATAATAAAGAAAGAAATATTTACCAGTATTGACTGCTTCTTTTGCTAATTGTACAACAATTTTTGAATGATTAGCTATTTTTTCTGCTATTTTAATCGTCTCTTCAACAAGTTTATCAGCTGGAAAAATAGCGTTGACTAAACCAATTTTTTTAGCTTCTTCTGCACTAATTCGATTTCCTGTTAATATCATTTCCATTGCTTTCGATTTGCCAATATAACGTGGTAAACGTTGAGTACCACCAGCACCTTTAATAATAAGATAAAGAAAAAGTATTATAAATAATATCATACTCATTTTTTACGTACCAGGAATTGTACCAAGAATAATTTCTGGTTGACCAAATTCTGCTTTGTTACCAGCATAGATAATATCACACATCAATGCTAGTTCACAACCACCACCTAACTAATGAATAAAAATAGAAAACACAGAAATAGAAAAAAGAAAGATAAAGCATACTGCAACACCATTAACAGCAGCAATAATTGGTTTTTTTATTTTTGATACTATTGATAATTGACGAGGAAAATCTGAATTAATTACTTGTGGCATTGTATTATTTTGCATTTCTTTAATATCAGCCCCAGCTATAATATAAACAATCAAGATATTTATATAAAACATTAAATAAACTTTACCAGCAAATGCACGTGTACCACCTGTAAGTACAATACAAGCAATTTTATCATCTTTATCAATTGATTTCAATACTGTGGCCAACTAGAATAAGATTATAAATATGTATATGAATCAAATCATTTTTATCATGAATAGTGAATATGATATTATTTTTGATAAACTATTTATTTTCAATAATAGAAAGATTTGACAAATTATTAATATTTTTTCTATAGAATGTTTAATATTGACTTAATATTCATACCTCTTCTATGAGACTATTACATAAAGAATTGAATGTTTTAGGTTGATTGAGTTGAACAAGTGCTACATTTGAATTTTCTCCTTTAATATTAATTAATAAATTTTTATATTTATTCTGTTGTTGTTTTTGACCACCTTTGTATATAGAAAATAAACAGTCATTAATGTTTTTTTTATAATACTTTGTTGCGATGATTCTTTTGAAAATGAACGAAATATTAATGACGTATTATAAGATGGTTTTGAGACAAACATTGTTATTGCCGTTGAACGTGGAATAATTTGTGTGAATGATCTTGCAAAAAAACTCATCTGTAATACACAGTTATAAAATGAATCAATATATCATAATAATTAATATACTAACGATAAAAATTACTCTATTCAATACGATATTTATTTGTTTATTATTAAATATTTTATTTTCTAGTAATAAAAGTTTAGTTTTTATATAATTAAAAAGCCTTATGAGCAGACATCAACACTATTGGATAACACGTGTACCAATAGAGACGTCAGTATTTGAATAAGGAGAGAGAATATAGTAAACCTATTGAGCACGGCCTCTATGTCTGTTATTGAAATCTGAACTCATCTCCCATCTATTTTATGAAATACAAATATAGAAGAAAAGAGATTGAGCAAAGACATAAATAACACTAAAATGTATTTCTGTACTTTCATATATACATTTTATTCAACTAACGAGAAATGATCTCCAACTGATAAATCGCTTTAGACGTGAAAGCTGGTGGACCATAGGTAACCGATGATCCTGAATCCGAATCTCACCTTAGTTTGTACTGCTAGACCTTACAAATACTGATTCTTCGGAACACCAGATAACAACGGAGCAGAAGAGTTTTTTTGAAATTCTGTTTTTGACTGGTTCGCGTGATAAAGAACGTGAGCAAATTACTGAAAAGCTTGTTTTTGAAGTTTTTGAACGTCGGGAAAGGACATTAGAGATTTAACTTAATGAGTTTCACTGTATCTATTTTCACCGCAAAGCGTTACATTGTTCTTTTTTGTTTTTACACTTCTGATAATCATTCAAGAAGATTAGAACAGAGAAGTATCGTTACTTTTTTTTCAGATCCTTCTTCGAGCTTACATACATACGATCTAATAGATGTCATGCAAATGAAAGTCAAAGAAAAAATCAGACTTGATCCAAACTTAACATATTCAAGGCGATGGGGTTCATCGAGGGATCCGACTATACTTTAATAAAAAGCTCAATAAAAAATACTTTTCTTTCTTTTATTCTTAGGGGACAGATTGGATGTAGTAGGATCTGATCTACCTTCGTTATTATTAAAATCGTTCAATTCATAACGTGATGCGTCTTTTTAAAACAATCAAGACAAAGAAATTTATTACAGTCAGAATAAAATGTTTTTATTCTCTTTGTAGTTGAATCACATGCTTCTCTTGATTGTTGTTCCCTGTCTTTTGCGTAACAGCCAACGCAGCATCTTCGAATATCGCGGTAAGATTCTTTCTTTTCTTCGAGCTTATGATCAGTTAGTTTACGCTTCATATGACTTGTTGATTATTGTTTCGGACCAGGTTTTAGATTCTCGGATGGTACATCCAGGAGTAAAGATCGCACAAGACTCTCACGACACTGTACGACAGTTATGTTCTCTGTTGCATAATTTTCTTTATATATCGAATAACTATTCACTGTCGATGTTCCAAATATCAATTTAAATGTCACCTTTTGATATCATCTTATGGATCGTCTCAGACATATGTAGTGCGCCGATAATTGGTTCGGAAAATCTGTACCTTGCCTTCTTTTATTGTAATCGAGTACAATCTTTGGCTTTATAATGTGCTTGTTGGATGAAATAATTTTTCTGGTGTTCACAAGAGCAGTTGTGTGGGACGACTTGGTAGATATTATCAAAAATTCTCTTTTATCTTTCCATTTGATCAGCTTAATACCATCACCATTCTGTCGTCCATAAATCTCACTTTTCTTGAGTTATTTCTAGACGACCTTTTCTCCGGAACCAACACGATTAGTATCATTTTCTTACGAACTGTTTAGCGAATACAATACTGGTGACAAAATTGTCAGTTACTACAATTCGATAACATCCGAAAAAATTTTCTAATATTTGCATAGTGACTGTTTGAGAATGTCCAAGAGTAGGTGTTGGGTTCTGTTTTTCTGTATAAATCATAAAATTCCAAGTGTATCAATTCGCATCTGCTACTTTTTATATCGCCCATCCTGACTCGCATCCTACTCATCATTGCTAGAAAAATATGAAAAGTTGAGAAGCAATTCAAATTTGTCTTTCGACATCGTATTTTGAATAATCTTTGATCCATACAATTGGCTTTTGCTTCAGTAATAGTCTACTTTTACTATTTGCACTAAACCCATCTCGATGAGCATTCTCAAAAATTTCAGCATTTCTTTGTTGGTAGTTGCTTCCCATCGAAAATTTTTTGATCGTTTGCTAGGTTTATGCATTAGTTTCGCGAACTGTAAGGCTTATAATCTCATCAGTAATAAAATGTCGATGGCAATCGATTGGATTAATTGTACTATCTTTGAAAGTTGGTGTTACTTGTTCAAGAATTTCATGATCTTCTAGAAATTCACGATCAGACTCCGATTCTATTTCACTCCCAACGTTTAAATTGATCTCATGATCAATGGCTTTTTCATCGAAATTTGCAGATTCGAAGTATATTCTAGCGAAATCATTGTCCAAAGAGCTCACTTCATTGAGTGAGTCAATATTATCTTCAGTACTGGCCTCTTCTGGCGACATGTAAAGTATTCAAAAAGTCTGACAATTTTGACCGCTTTTATACTTATGGACAGCGATAAGCAGAATAACCACGAAGTCAACAGAAAAATCTAGAAACTTCGTATCCTTATCTCGCATGTAATGTATACTACACGCTACAAAACGAAAAAGTATCTTGAGTCATTATACAGCTGGAGATTAGATTCAATTCGTTATCTTATTGTACTACAAATCAGTACGGTAAAAAATCGCTAGAATAGAAAGAAAAGATCAACAAATGCATTTACTAAAAGTTTATTGCACGTGGAAATGGGGATCTCGATCAATTTCTGTATGAAAACTAAATCATCTTGAATGTGTTAATATGACTCGAAAGGGCTAAGATTTGGTATTTATTAGCATCAGTTTCAATTCTTCTCAATAGAATTGATGATCGAGAACTGTAGCATGCTGTATTACTAATAAAGCGATAAGAAAATTTTGACAATTCTTATTATCGATTTGTTCAAATTTTTCTATGAATTTTAAAAGTTCATTATACAATAAAATATAAATTTATTCATCTTTCAGTAGTATAGAACAAAAGATATATTTAGCGAAAAAACACAATCTTTTACTTTTATTTTAAATTATATCTGATCATATATAACATCACACTCATATATATCATCAAAGAAAAAAAAAATAGAAAGAAGAAAGAGATCGACATGACATACATAAAAAGGAAAAAATGGATACAACGAATTGATCATATACGTATCAGATTACAACACGACCAAGTGCTGATTGTACAATTTGATGCATACATCGTTGAAATTCTTTAAGAATAGCTTGTTGTGAATCAAAATCATTCATTTGATTTATTTCACATTGTTGACCAGTAACAAGTAAACAAGTAGCTAAAGCCTCCGTTACTTCCATATTAAAAACATTATTGGGAGTCGTACTAAATAATATAAAAATAAAGTTTAAATAAAAATAAAATAGATATTTTACGTTTCTGTTGGTGGTCCTGTTCGTGGTATTTGATCAAGTGGAGTTTGTGTAGTTGTTTTTGGTTGACCCGATCGATAAAAACCAACATTGAGTGGATGTACTGATTGTTCAGTATTTTTACAACCAATACTATGAATACAAAAAAAACTTTGTTTTACTATCATTTCACTACAAAAAAAATTTATTTATTTACCATTTACATAAACTAGTACAAGGTATCCTTGACTATGAAATAAAATTAAATAAATGAATATTAAAAAAAAGAATTTATGTACTTCATAACATTCACAATAACGTTTGTGGCAACTTGATTTTTTACACTAAAAGAAAATAGTTTTAATATATTATTCTATTAAACAATTGATGTAAACATACATTACAACCTTTGAGAGGTCGATCTGGTTGTGAAACAGTTGGATTAGCTATTTCATTATGAAGAGAAAAAAAAACGAAGACATAAGTTGTTGTTTTTATATATATTAAAATTATATTACAAAAAAAGAACTAACCAAATTTATACATTTTTGATTTAAATGCATTAGGATTACGTTCAAGAGTAGATGCTATTGCTTTTGTTCGTTCTTCTTCATGCCGTGTATCATTATGACAATTCAAACATGCACAATTTTGACAATTAAGTCCATTTGCAAAGCAATCACAATATCTATTTAAAACAAATCAAATTGATTCTATGAATTTTTGTTAGAATATAGATTTACAATTTAAGACACATTGATTTTGTACAATTACATGGTTTTCGTTGATATTGAACCGGTAAATAATCAGCATTGATTGTCCTATATAATTATAAAGAAATATATTTATTTCAATAAAATAAAAAGAATATATAAATCAACTTTGTATTAGTTATTGATTGTTCTGTTGGAAAAAACTTAGCATTTATATTATTTTCTTTTTGAACAGAATTTGAATCTTGTTGAACTTGTAACTAAATAAAATATATTGTATTCTATGAAAAATATAATTAAATTTTTACCGTCACAAGTGGTTGTGTAATTACAAGATTTCCACGTTGCTGAAGTAGAATTTGTTGACTTGATGTTTGTACTGGATGTACTAAAATACAAAATATCATACAATTTCATATATATATATATATATAGATTAAAATTTAATTACTGGTTGATAATTCATTGGAATTAATGAATGTCGATGGTGTTACTAAACGTAAGGTTGAAAAAGATGCAGCAGTCGATGATGATTGTGGAACCATTGTAGCAAGTGATACAGTATTAGGAGGATGAATTTGTTGTAAAGCAGTCATTACTTCAGATTTTGGTACAGCTGAAAATGTTATATTAGGATTATTTAAATCAGTTGAATCAAGAGCAATTCGTTTATTTGGTTGATGAGATTCAACATTATCATTCTAAAAAATTATTTAATAAATTTTTAATTTATTTAAAATAATATTAATACTGATTGCAATATAATTGGTTTAACATCGACATTTGTTGTTGTTGTTGTTGTTGTTAATGCTTGTTGAATACTATCTCGATATGGTTTTACAATAACACTTTTAAATGGTATTGATGAAGAAGGTGAGGATTGTAATGTTTGTTGATGAAGAATAATAGGAGGACGAACAATCGGATGAGTTGTTACTGTTTGAATCGAAGAATTTGAATTTGTTGATGAAGATGATGGAAGAAGAACAATGGACGGAGGATTACCAGACATTGGAAATTATTCTAATAATATGATCAACGATTGTTCTTTTTTTTTCTTCAATAGACGACGAACTATCTTCACATCATATATATTTTCCCTTGCTTGTTCGTTAACAATATGATTGATAAAAATTTATTCAAATCAATGACGATTACAGAGGGCACTATAAGTCAAGACTGTACATTTAAACAATAATAGTTAAGAAAATTCTTTTTAAATTTATTGAATAAATGAAAATGAAAAAATTTATATAACAGAAGTATAATAAGAAAATGTAATAAGAAATTTTGTTAGATTTGATTTATTTGAGATTTATTTTTAAAACAATCAAGAGTTTCAGTAAGAAAAGATAAACTTGGTTTGATAATATTTAAAGTAATATCTTCAACAATTTTATCTGTCATATTTATAATATTAAGTTGTTGTTCAAGTGTAATAGCTTGTTTTAATTGAAGTTTTATTTGAGGTATATGTATTAGCTCAGCTTCACTAAGTCTTGAACAATATTGAACTCTTGATGCATTATGTATTACAGTAAAACATTCAATAAAAAGTGAATGTAAATTACTAGGTAATTGTTCAATCATACCATAAGTTCTGATGAATAATGTTTGTATTGTACGAATTTGTCGAAGTAATTTATCAATTAATTCAAGTATTTTTCTAAATAATGGATGACTAGAAAATGATATCATTTGGTTATCAGTTGATAAAACTTGTTGCATTAAGAGAAAGAAAATGATAAATTTAAACATGTTTTCAAGAAGAAATAAGATATGAATTTGATAAATGTCAAATGATATTCGATTTTTATTTCGTTTATTCTATTTGAAGAAATGATTTGTCACACAGATGCCTATGAGCAGTTTATTATTGAAAATTGCTTAAGTGAGTGTAACGAATTTCTCTTCAAAAGATATGCATGAATAATAGCTTTGTTCTAATCGTCTTGTCTTCTTTTTTATCTTTCTATATTATTATTATCTGTTATATTATCACTAGATCTTTAAATGTAACACTGATTATAATTAATTATATTTCTTTTTAACGATATATTCATTATGGGAATTATATGTGTTTGATTTCAATCAATATTCTCGTTGAAAAAATAAAATATTTGTATGACATTGTCATATTAAATCAATACATACAAAGCATGAGAAATGAAAAAGAAACGAAATTTATTTACAATTGCTTGTAGTCATGCATACATGTTACGAAGGCAATGTAAACTACTATCAAAGACTCATTTTTTTCTATTCAACGCAAATAGAGGTTTATTTCAAAAAAAATTTTCATAATCTTAATATGATAAGAATATCTAATACAACTAATAATACGTGTGCACAAATGAATGGAACTACAAATAGTTATCTACAATACAAAGTAAATTATAAAATATAAATACTCTTTTTTTTTATATCAAAAATTTTTGTTATGATATAATTATATAAAGATGATGAATCTTAAGTTTTTTTTTAAAAAATCTTTTTGTAAAGATATTGATCAAATCTAATGTTTAAAAAGAATCTAACAGCGATCAAGGAGTACAATATCTTGCTAATGCAGTGCAAAATAATACAGTAAAAAGTCGTTTTTTAACTCATATGAAGGATGGCCCAAAAATTCTAAAACGACTTTAAGAATTTATCATTCTCATATTCTACAAAAGCAAATTCGCTGAAACTTTGGTAGATTGTTGTACATATGGAGTGCTACATAACTGCAAAGTTTCAGATCTATAGCTTGTACTATATATGAGAACCTAGAACAACACTGTCATGTACTATTTTCGAAATTTTCCTGTATTTTGGGTCTGTAAAATGTCTATATCTCGGTTTAGGTAGATGGTAAAATCTTGATTTTTTTTCTCAAAAAATGTGCAGTTGAAATCTCTACAATAGCTGTATAAACAAATTCCTATATGAAAAACAAAAATGTCTTCCAAACCCTTTTTTTCTTATGAGAAGAAGTCGTACTATCATATAGCTTTTTCATTTTGAGTATGGCAAAAACCATTAACACAAGTCAATAGAGATTTGTTATTACAATTTTTGAAGAGCTCTACACGGCGCATTTTTAGTAAAAAACATGACGCACCCCGATTATGACCAGAAAATTTTAAAAAATAGTACATGTTAGTGTTGTTACAGTTTCTCATCTATAGTACAGCGTATAGATATTTCAAACTTTGCAGTTATGTTGTACCACATAAGTACAGCAACCTATCAAAGTTTCAGTGAATTTGTTTTTTTGGAATGTGAGAACGGTGAATTCTTAAAATCGTTTCAGAACTTCTAGGATACTCTTTATTATATCTTCAATCCGATAGAATTGGTATCAGATATTTGATTAAGATATTCTAAAAGAATGAGGTTATATGAATTTATTTGTATATTTATCCTTTTTTCTAATTTAATTAGTTTATATAGAAATTCATCGCTGATGATTTTCATTCCATTTTGATATTATATTTTTCAAGCCATAATATCTGGTTGATGCATTACAAAAATATACTGTAACAAGTTTTCTACTTAATTATCGTGTGTATGTTTTTCATCATCCATAGAACTAATTATCGATTTGTATCAATAATTCAATAATTGTGATCTAGCGGATTCAATTAATATTCAATAAAAATAAAGAATATAGCAAAACATAACAACTATTTCTTATATGAAGATTTATTTTTGTATGAAGCAATTAATCTATAACTGAGCAGAAATTGAATACTTCAAATATAGTTTACAGTTTAATCTAAGTGAGATACCAGTAACATCCATATAAAAGGAGAATGAGTTCATCTATTTCCATAGATGTCAGGTAGCTACAATAGAATAAACGTAACACGAGTGAGGGTGTGTACGGCCAATCGTAATCGCTAATATGTCGGCCATATACTATCATAAGTTACGCCTACAGAATAGACAGTCAGTTGCCTACATCCACGATGGATAGAATATAAAAAACGTAAATAATTATTCGTACAAACTTTTACTCCAGCTAATGTCAAATATCTCCTTATGGATACGGTATCGACTGAAATATTAACTAGTGGATCTACATCATCAACAACGAGCCCAACAGAAAAACGTGCTCTTAGCGAAGTAATGCAAAATACAAAACGTTCAGGTGGGAATTATGGTAGTTTAGCTAAATCACAATTACAACCAACATTTTATATTTGTCATAAAGTTGAGCCAAATGATACAATGCAAAGGCTAGCACTAAAATATAGTATTAATGTAGGTTGTTTTATTTTTATAATATAAGAAGAAAAAAAAATATATATATATAAAATAAAATTTTTAAGATCCAAGAAATTAAACGTGTTAATAAATTATGGTCAGACGCTGAATTAAATTTACTTGAAGAAATATATATTCCTGTCAATGCATCTCAATTACAAACATTACGTAGTTTATATCCAACATTAAATATTGTTCAAAATCCATCACCAACAACGAATCGAGCAACAAAATCTTCGCCTAATACAGTTACAAATGATGATACAACACCATCTATTCGAACATCTGATAGTTCAGCTTCTATTCCAACAACAACGAATAATTCTTCTTATCAAGATTATCTATCAAAAATTGATCAACAAATACGAACAACAAAAAAATCTTTACAATCATTTGATAATAAAAAACAATATTCATTGTATGAAAAAAATATATATTTAATTAATTCATCATATTTTTATATAAAAATAATATTTAGATTTCAATCAAATGAAATTCCTTCTTCATCTAATATATCTAATGGTAATGGTAATAATAATGATGAATTAAATTCTTCTACAAATAGTCGTACAACTATTTGGAATAATGGAAGACATAAAGGTATTCATCATTTATCAGATAATAGTGTATTTGTCAATATAACAACACAAAATAATTCACGTGAAAAACATATTTCAGCAGCACTTGAAAGAATTCAACGTGAAAAAGATGATTTTGATGAGTTATAATATAAAAATAATAATCAATTCCATTAAAGTTTCTATACATGTTGTCCGTAATGTGTGTGTGTGTTTTTTTTTTATTGTATCTTTTATTTTTAATGTAAATTTATTTATTGAACTTATTGATATATGACGTATCCTTTGAATGACTACCAAGCATTTTAATTAAAAACCAAAGAAATACGCGATTATTATTATTTTTTCTGTTTCATTTTGATGTAATTTTCCTTTCGTTGTCATGTGCAATACCATAACATTTTACTTTTTTTTTTTCGTAGTAGTCTCGCTTTTAAAGTGTTTTTGAAGTTAAGAACAAAAATTATGATAATACATATTAAGCAGAATGATTTATTTAACAAAAAAAAAACATTTTATTGCAACTATTTTATTATAGATAGAGAAAAAAAATAAATGATCCGATTATATAATAATTCGAGAGCAATTTATGGATTATGTAGATCAGTTACTGGTCACATTAGTAAACGATATCAATCATCCGGAACAACAAGCAATGTTGCTTTAGAACCAAATGTATCAAATATGTCAATTTTTAGTGGACATATTAAAGGATCATTTACTACTGATTTAAACTTTATTCGTCCAGAAACGATGGCACCTATTCCAATTTATCAAGTTCTTGATGCTGATGGAAATGTTAAAGATGAAAGTCAAACTCCAGATGTAAATAATTACTTGATTAATATAAAAATTATATTTTTGATTCTTATATATATATATATATATGTATATATTAATTATTTATTTAGTTTACTGATGAACATCTTGTAAAGATGTATCATGATATGACTCTACTCAATGTTTTGGATCGAATTTTATATGAATCACAACGACAAGGTCGTATTTCATTTTATATGACGAATTTTGGTGAAGAAGCAACACATATTGGCAGTGCTGCTGCACTTAATCCAAAAGATCTTATTTATGGACAATATCGAGAAGCTGGTATAATAAAAATAAAATAAATAAATCATAGATTTTTTTATCTATGCTAGGTGTTCTCATGTATCGTGGTTTTAAATTACATGAATTTATTGATCAATGTTTTGGTAATTCTCGTGCATCTTGTAAAGGTGTTCAAATGCCAGTACATTATGGTTCAGCCGAACTTAGTTTTGTTACTATTTCATCTACATTATCTACGCAAATGCCACAAGCTGTCGGTAGTGCTTATGCATATAAAAGGTAGATAGTTGTTTGAGTTTAATAAATTTTGATTCGTTTTTTTTTCAAGAGCACAAAATGGTTTATGCGTTGTTTGTTATTTTGGAGAAGGTGCAGCAAGTGAAGGTGATGCTCATGCTGCTTTAAATTTTGCAGCAACTCTTGAAGTTCCTGTTCTCTTTTTCTGGTTAGTTAAATCTGTTTTTCTAATTATTTTTCTATGATATTCATTTGAAAATAATTAGTCGTAATAATGGTTATGCTATATCAACAACAACAGTTGATCAATATCGTGGTGATGGTATTGCTAGTCGAGGAGCTGGTTATGGTATGGCAACAATACGTGTTGATGGAAATGATTTATTTGGTGTTTATAATGCAACAAAAGCAGCACGTGAATTAGCTTTGAATGAAATGCGACCAGTATTAATTGAAGCAATGACACTTAGGTATAAATAAGAATATTTTTCTTTTAAATAAAAAAAGATATTTTATTAATAATAATTCAAATAGAATTGGTCATCATTCAACATCAGATGATAGTTCAGCTTATCGTTCAATTGATGAAGTACGTACACGTGATAAAAGAGATAATCCAACATTACGTATTCGTAAATATATGTATAAACGTGGTTGTTGGAATGAAGAAAAAGAAGAAAAATGGACTAAAGATTCACAAAAAATGGTTTGTTCTATTTTTGTTCTATCATAAATTTATACTTGTTTATGTATTTAGGTAATGGAAGCATTTGCTAAGTGTGAAAAAACTAAACGAGCACCAATATCAACAATGTTTGAACATATTTTTGATAAAATGGAACCACATTTACAACGTCAAATGAAAGAGATGAATGAGCATGTTCGTCAAAATCCTGATCATTTTCCATTATCTTTACATGAACAATCTTCAACATAGAACAGTATATTTTATTTTTTTTTTGTTTCACATATATTTCTTTACAAAGAAAAGTATATTGTCTTTTTACTTACCTTCTTTTTGTGAGGAGAATGAAAACTATATGAATACTATTTATTTTATTGTTTTATTCAGATAGTTAAATATCGATAATAGATTGTTGATCAGATGAAACATATAATAGGAATTTAAATCATTGTAAGTTATATGATGTATTGAAAATTGAAGAATATATGACGAATTGATGCTTGATTTTAGCTATAATGGTTTGTTGGATAATTTCTAACAACAAGAACTAACATAATATAATATTTATGTTGTTAAAATATTTTATTTATATTGATTAGGAGAAAAATTCAATTTGATTATTGAATGTATTAACATGTTATTTAGTACTTAATATTTTCTAGTTTATCTATAAAGAATGTTTGAGTGCTTTTGTAATCTTTCAAGGTTGTTTATCTGAGATAACATTATCACGCCAAATATTTATATCTGTTGATCGTTTTTAAGAAAATTATGTAATAATTACATGAAAGATAATTTCATTTCGTTATTTTGGTACAAAACTATATGATAACCCTTTGGAAACTGTGGAACATACGTTGTTCTATCTATTTTTTCAGTAGAGAAAAAACTGTTTAGTTTAAACATATGTATGGAATACACAAGATCATTAAAGTTTTAGATGATCTAATATTTATTATTTTCTTCCTATCGCTCTTTCATATAAATTCTTTTTCAAATATCCTTTGTTCTTCACGTTAGGTACAGTAACATTACTATTTTTCTCCTCCTTCATGATCTTTTTTGTCGAGAATATTCTCATTACCTATCAAGTTTATATATACAATCTTGATCGTAAATGTAGAATCTAGCATCACCAAAGCCTATCCTTCATTTTAACAATAGAATGCATTTGTCCTTAAAAGAAAATAGAAGAAAATGTGGTTATTATAGTCATGACGAATTAAAATAAAATGAAAAGGTCAAAAAGTATTTTCTTGATTAAAAAAATTCGATTATCAAAGGAATAATGATAATCATAAACCATTAAAATGAAAATCCGCTTTTTAAATAAATATCTTCTAGTTTATATTTAGACATAATTCTAGTTGACTAAATTTTAATAAAAGCACTTATCTTCTGGTATTAATCATATCCTTTCTTATATGCAATAACTAAGTAATGTTCAGTTTTCATCATTGTCTATTTTACCAAATCATTCAATTAATGATGATCAAAATATAAGTACTAATAGATTATCAATAGCTATTGATGCACGAATCTATTTTCTAATCCATTTTTTTATATCGGTCTTTTTGGTTTTTCTTGATATTTTTCATGAATAGATCTAATAATTAAGATTTTTTCAGAAAGATAAAATCAAATATAAGATCTTCATTGGCAAAAGATATACTAATCGTTTAAAATCCAAACCTGAGAGATTAGTTGCTGAAAATCAAATAAAATTGAATGAAATGATTGATGAAGAATACACTAGATGAGATCGTTGTTAATTTTACATAAAATTAGTTATCTGTATTTCTTGATTGTAAACATGTAATTTTAGATAAATTTCAATGGAAAAATGGGCAGTTAAACGTGATGAATGTGTGTATACATCATGCTACTGGTAAAACTATAATGTTGCAATTTATTGTTGTGATCGATTTATTTTTAATAAACTTTTTTAGTGAAGAAAATATTTGGAAACTTTGTGAATATTGGAAACAAAATGATCCAAATCATTTAAACAATCTTTATGCAGTGTTTATTTCTAATAAAAGACGACAAATTCCTATTTGGGAACAAAAATCTGCTACTAATGATGAACATCTTGCTATATGGGTATGAAATTTTATCTAATATTAATTATAAAAATTAATTTATATTTTGTTAAAGGATTATCATGTGATATTAGTTGATAAATCATCATCTCCCGCTATTATATATGATTTTGATTCTACACTTTCATTTCCTGTTTCTGCAATTGATTATCTTCAATTAGCTATTCATGATGAAATAAACATAGTAAGCAAATATCATCGGTATATATTAAAATAAAATGTTAGTATTATTAATAATATAATACATTTTCTATTTATATTTAGTATGTTTCGAGTAATACCAGCTCAAGAGTATCTCGATATATTTGCATCAGATCGTTCACATATGCTTAAAGAAGATAAAATAACATACAATTCACCACCACCATCATATCCACCTATTTGTAATGAAAGTATAAATATTTTCGTTTATTTCAAATGTCATATGATAAAATTTTTTTCTTTTTAGAATTTACAAATAATATCAATGAATTCATTGAAATGAAATCAAATAGTGCACCTGGTACTGTGATGAACTTAACTGATTTTCGTCGATTTTTAGAAAATTAGAAATAATATTATATAATATAAATAAAATACTATTTTTTAGCGCATAAGTATAAATTTAACAAGTGAAAAGATTGCATTTCTTTGTAAATTGAACGGGACAGAGAATATTGTCAAAATCGAATTGTTTTTGATCAAAAAAAAACAAGACGAAAATATTACAAACTCTAATGGAAGACAACACAAACAACCAACATTCAATAAATATATTCAATAAATATATATTTTTTGACAGAAAAATAAAAGATCATAACAAATCAATCCAAGAAAATATCTTGAACAACGATATCAGCTATTCATCATCTTCTCCTGAGAAATATCGAAACACTCATCTTCTCTTAAGAAAACATACAAAATCTAATGCTTGTGATAATTCTTACAAACAATTTAGCGTTCATCCACATAATGAAGTTTTTATCGTTGAAAAAAAAATGACTGATGAATCTTTTCCATGTGATACTCAACTATCATCATGGATTCAAACATTTACATATCCTCTGAGTAATCAATCTATTTAACTATAAAATCTGTTATCTAATTTCATTATTATTTAGATGAATCCAATAAATATATAGGACCATATAAAGGATATGAAACTCATAACAATATTAATCCTATGTACAAAACAACAGCACAAGGTTATGGCTCGAAAACACCTTGTGTATATCATATGACTAATGTATTACATAGTATCGATCAAAATCTTTCACGTACATTAATTGGTCGTCGTCAAGATAATTCATCATTTAATTATGGATCCATATGTCGAAAAAATATATGTGCGATATTCAAGAAAAGATAAAAAGATTATATTTAGATAACTGCTTGTTATTGACGTGTCCAAATTTTCTTTTTTGAAAGAAGTTTTGATACAAACATTTGAGTTGTTCTTAACAACAGTAATAATATTATCAGGAGATCTTTGGATCTTCTCATTTGCTTTGTTGAATTTGATCATATTCATTATTAAATTATTTGCAATTGTCTTTTTATTTTTAAACAGTGTTAATATTCTTTAAAATCTCAAAATTTAATTAGAAAGAGTATAGTTCTATAAAAATTAAAAAGGCAATCGTTCTTATCATCATGAATTAATGCATTATGAATTAGCAGGAAAACTTTATTTTTTCGATATATATATAAATTGAAAACATTTATCGTTTTAAAGGAAAACATTCTCTTATAGTTGCTGCTTTACGCCATCATCATCTTGTATTAAGTTATTGTTCTTCTTCATTATTATATCGAATCAATGAAACTTATCATTTATTCATTCAGAAAATTAAGATTTAATGAGTCAGCATAATCTTCTCAATTTTCTATTGCAATGTTTTCAAATCTTTTCCATTCATTAAACCTCAATAAATTGCAATCTTTTCCTTATACTATATTTTATTTCAATAATAGATTGTTTACTTGTACTTCATCATAATATAGTTGCTTTTCGACTGTATTATATTTATTATTGGTCTCTTAAATAGTCAAATATTGAATTCTATGATCGAATACATGAACTCTACATTTTATCGGATCTGATTGTTCAACACTAAAATTTGAAAAAATTCAATCAGATCGCCTTAAAATAATATAAATAAACTCACCGTGAAATAAAAAAATTCTAGTGTTGGATTAATGGACAATGATTAAGTGATATTAGGCACCGTTAATGAGAAGACTTTTTAAGTAAAATAAACAATTTATTTTAATAAATCATTAATATACTCACATTACAAAAAGACTTATTTTTGTGATTATTGAAATAAAATTTGATTTATTGCAACATATTCCTTTCATGATACATTTTAGTTCTATGAAATAAATAATCGACATTTAGTAGTTGACTTATTAAATGAATGAAATCGATGTTGATAATTATAATGAGTATAATTAATTAAAAATTGATTAAAATCTTATAAAAAAAAGCTGAACTTTGTAATATATATAAACTTGATTCAATATGTCGAGTAGAGTTATAAATAATCATTAGTTATCTGCTCATTTAAAAGAATATGACTGACTGGTAAAAGTAGTTTAATTGTTCATATATATTGTTGAAGTCGAGAGAAAGACTCAATCATGTATTGAGAAAGGTAATTGTAGAAGAATATGTTGAAATATATTATACCTTGAATAGAGTGAAAGCTCATGTCGGATGCAAATGTGACGGTTACATAGAACAAGAATTAAGAGATCATTTTTAAGTTATTATGCATGTGATAAATTGTTTATTCTCGTTGATCAAAATTAAATACAATATAAAGTGTTTTACCTAATTTTATTCAAAGAAGTAGTATAAAAAATGAAATAATATTGAACATCCCATTAAAAAAAAAACAAATATTCAATTAGTATAAATTTCTTTTTGAGCGTGACTTATGTTGTTTCAATTTCTCTAATTTTTCAATAGTTTTTTCCGTTTGATGCATTTGATTTTCACGACAATTCAATTGTTGTTTTTGATGTTATAGTTCGACAACAGTCAAATTGGTATATTTTGTTATAAATACAACTTTTTGTCTATTCATTAAAAGTTCAAACTATTCTTTCAGATCATTTTGATTGTTAGCTTGAATGAATAATTGACCAATTTCATGAGCTTTCATTTGGTATAAAGTTCATTAGTTCTGCTACTTGAAATCACAGCGTTATCAGTTTGCTAGTAAGAATAACAGTACAGAATGTGTATTCCAGTCGTCTTATTATAACTAGATGAAATAAACTGTGTTATCCAAATTGACTTATATTCAGATTGAAAAATAACGAAACAATTATGAATTCTGATACAAGACAACAGCAACAGCTAGCAATATATATATTCAACAAATATACAATCGTAGGTCGAAAAATGTAAGATTATGACAAGCCATTCTAAGAAAATGTCTTTAATAACGATCGTAGCTATTCATCATCTATTCATCAGAAATACCAAAACATTTGTTTTCTTTTTGAAAAAGATAGAAAATCCAATGTTTGTAGTAATTAAATCTATATTAGTATTTGGAATCAATCTGACATTCATTTACAGAATGAAGTTTTAACAGCTGACCAATGGTCGCCTTGCGTATTTTTTTCCCCTTTTCCTCAACTATCATTCTCAAGTTAGAAGTCTACATATTCACTGAATAACTTGATCTTTTCAATCATCGAATTAATAAATGTGCTCATATAGTGGATATACAACACAGAAAACTACGAATCCGGTGTACAAAATAACAACATATAGATCCCATCCGAGAACAATTTGCATATATCATATAACTAAGCTGAAGTATTATATAATATTGATCAAAATTATTCACATACGTTGATATTTCGATAACTAATTGTCGTTGGCGCGTTCATATTTTTTGGGAGAAAAATAATGAAAATAAGATTTAATAAAAAAAATGTTTGAGTTTCTGTTCACAACAACAATATTATCAAGAGATTTTCGAATCCTACCATTAACTGTATTGAATCTAATCATATTCATTACTATATACAAGACTATTTCCAATCTTGGTTTCATTCATAGTGAATGTTTATTGATGGATGATCTTAATGAAAACATACAATATCAATCGACAAATATATCAGAACAAGAGATGCTTGCTGTATTTACACTCATGGGTATGCTTAAACGAAAACGGGAAGCAACAACATTTAGAATATCATCAGAAAATACCATTAATGCAGACAAATATGAAATAGAAATCAAGAACGAAACGAATAATAAACAACGTCGTTGCCATTCCTTGTAAACAATTTTTAAATTTATAATCCTGTAATATCTCTAATCATTCTCTCTTTTCAAAAGACAAGATGTTAATATGATCAATACTATTAGCCATCCTGACAATGGTATCATTACATACATAATATGACTCAAGTTTTATTTCTATTTATATTATAGAAACAACGTATGAAGAAAATTACCTCTATAATGATGTATCATCCCAAAATTCATTATTGATTTCATCTCATTCAACAGTCGATATAATTGATGGCGAACAAAATAAAAATGATAAAAATATTAATAATTCAGTGCAATCATTTTCTACTGATCATTCATCACCTCAACAGAAAGGCATTCGTGAGTTGGTCTCACTATTTAATTTTTCTGATTATTATTATCAATCTCCATCAACATTACATACATCCATATTTACCTTTAACAAACGCAACAGTGAACAAGAAAAACAAATATTAACAGAATATCAGACTAGAGGATTCGATGAAGAAGATTTAATATATCTTCAATCTGGTTTTCATTCGTAAGTAAAATATATTAAAATTTACATACACATAGATATTATCATACTACAGTTTGGTCAAAGAACATTCATTACGAAAAACTTTACGGTGGGTCGATCATTCTACATCCATTGATTTGTCAGGTAGATGAAAACTGCTACTAATAAAATTATCAAGACTTATTGTACGTTAATAGATAGCTGTGCAAGAACTCGACCATGGACAAAACGTAAGATAATAGACAAATCAACTGTTTCTTGCTGGTCTTCCGATTCATGTTTATCTACAAATTCCAGTAAAACAACAATAGATCAGAGAATTATATTGACAAATGTACACAAAGAACAATTCTATACTAATCATATACGACAAAAACGTCAAACAATCAATTCAAATATTAATAAACAATCAATGTTCAATATTCATGGATTATATCAACCACATAATCCAGTATTATCGTTTGATTTTAAAGTAAGTACCTTTTTTGTATTTTATGGACATACCGTAGAGACTTAAACGACAATAGGAAAACCCACTACACATATATTTATTTTTATCATGTCATTGACCATTAATAATTAACGAAAAAATTATAACAGAAAATATTTTCATGTGTTCTTTTCTTCTACTTAACTTGGTTTGTTGAACTTAATCTTCTAGAGGTTTTTCACAAATTTCATACTTATATCATTTATTTAAAAATTATAAATCTTCGTTTTTCTTCTAGTATCGAAGTCATCATCTCCATCTACTCAAATCGTCTATACATGGTTTTGGTGTATTTACTTCTGAAACAATTCAAATAGGTGAATTAATTATTGAATATGTTGGTGAAATTATTCGTTCAACGGTTGCTGATCTTCGTGATCAACATTCTCTTAATGGTAATTATATGTTTCGAATCGATCAAGATACTATTATTGACGCAAATCGTTTTGGAAATATTTCAAGATTTCTAAATCATAGTTGCACAGTAAGATTTTTTCTTTTCATTTTCAAATGCAATCAATTATTTTATAGCCTAATTGTTCTGCAAAGATTATTCACAAAAATCAGACTAATGATTGTACACATCATATTGTTATATATGCTAAACGAACAATTAATCCATATGAAGAACTAACATACGATTACAAATATGATGAAACAAATACTAAATTGAAATGTTTATGCCATAGTGAACATTGTTTAGGCTGTATCTGATATATCGCTATTATCTACTTTACTGATCATTTCGTTAAAATATATATCCGTGTACGTTTTTCTACAACTTAATTTATTTTACATTTAAAACAATAATAAATAAAGAAAAGCTAAGAACCAAATTTAGTGTATGTTAATTTTGATTCAAAGACAAACTTTATTTATATTGAATGATTCAAATATTATTGTAGTTTATCATTAGTAGTCATTTCACAATTTTTTTTTACTATTAGCGATGATATCTTGAGAAGAGATGTGATAAAATTCGATATTATTAAGTTTGATAAGTCTTTTTATTTTTCAATTGTTTGTTAGTAAATTGAAACTAACAAAGATAAAATATCATCATCAAAACCCTTTTATTTGCAAATTCAAATCATAAAATTTAATCATCAACATATTTATAATCAACAGGTAATTTAACGTGATATTTTGGATCACTGACAGCTGAATAAAGAGAAGGACGACGATCAGCTAAATAAGGTGTCGATCGAATTGAATGTAAATAATTTTTAGGAATAAGATCAGCTACTATAAGTGGATCTTTTTCAACTCCACACAATTCATTACCATCTGGTCCAACAATGCGTGAGAGACCAACAAATTGAGGTGGAGCTAGATTGGCATAGGCAAGCCAAACATGATTTTCTAATGCTCGAGTTGGTACGAAAAAATGAGCAATATTTTGATCTGCTGGCGATGTTGCTAAAGCAGTGGGTACTAGTATTAGTTGAGCTCCACGAACAGTTAGACTTCGTGCTACTTCACCCATTTCCATATCATAACATATCATAACACCCACTGGAACACCTCGGATTTCAACGATAGGCGAAAGTTCGTCTCCCTCTGTAAAAATATGGCGTTCTTTGTCGGCCCATAAATGAGTTTTTCGATAATTAAGTAAAATATTACCATGTTCGTCAATTAATGTTGCTGAATTATATATCTTCTCATCAACTAATTCAGGATAACATATTAAAAGAGCAATTGAATATTGACGTGCTACATTTTGCAGATGATCAAGTACCTTCTCTTGAATGATGTAACGAGCAGCGGATGAAATATTCTCATCAGTTAATTGATAGCCTGATAAAAACAGTTCGGGAAAAACAAGTAAATGAGCTGAATGATCATGACTAGCACGTTTTGCTTGTAATTCGACTTGAGCCACACTAGATGCAACGTTTCCATCAATCAATGACGAACCTTGAAAGACGGCTACTCGAAGTAATGAATCTTCATTGTGTTCTTTCAGCCACCAATACGATGACATGCTATTTTTTATCTATGAGTACGAGATAAATGAATCAAAAGAAGAAAACAAAAAACATGCATGCTTTTATAGAGGCATATTAAATTCGAACTTGCAAGAACACAAATTGAGATTGGCTAGAATAGAAACGAATGGACTACGACGGAGCTAATGCATACAAAAAAGTAATGAGCTCCGTATATTAACTATTGCTTTCTTGATATTAATTTACCTAAATAATTCCCTTTGTCAGACGCCCAACTACATTTTTCTTTTATTGATTGGTGAAATTCACGTAAAATTTTGTGTAAGCACTTATCTAAAAGATGTTTTTTGTGCACCACTTTTCGTTTCGACATTCACCTGTTGGAGTCGAATGTGTAATCGCAGGTACTTTGCACATAATTATCAAACATATATAGACTTTGTATAATTACATTCGAAACAATATTCAGTACATCGTTGAATGTTATTAATATAATACTAAGATTTATAAAAAATAATTGAGAAAGTTTTCTGTAAATATTTAGAAACAGCGCACTTGCTCTTATTTGATGTTATTGTTACCATTCAAAAAATTCTACTAAATCTTACATTACAAATATTTAAATAATTTCAAAGTCATTATCAAATATGGTTTCTAAGATATGTAACCAAGATTAAGCTAAAAAAATGACTTATAGTTTCATAGATTAAAAATTAAATTCTAATTGAAGAAAATATGTAAATGCCACATTAACGTTTTAGCATAATGTTCATATGTCAATAAATTCTCTTCGATATATCAAAACATACTTTAAATTTTTTGCAACAAAATCACCAAGAATAATTTATAGATATAAAACGTTATTAATAAATTCTTATCTAATAATTACAGTGACTATCTCTAGAATATTATTTGAAGATTTCTCTTCACACTTGTAGATAAATATTGGAGCTATTATATCTATTTCTTCAAATTTTTGATGAAAACTATCAGGCATGATCAAATCTTGAAATTGGAACTGTAGAAAATAATGTCAAAACATTTTTTTAGTGCAATTCACCTCAATCACAGTCATTGCAACCGTATATCTGATCTTTCATTTGTGTAGAGCACAGAATGATATATGAGAAGTTTAAATTGAATTTTGAGATGCTTTAGAAGTCTTTAAGTTATTATTTCAAATAATTTTGCTCTTGACAACACCTCAAAAATCTCTTTTAAATCCATTAAAAATTGAATTTTAGTGTGCGTATATTTATTGTTTGAAACACTTTTTGCAAGTGTTCTAAAATGAAACGCAATCTTAAATTATAAGCTTGAGATTAATTTAAAGTGATGAAAATGATTATGAGTTATTTACTGGCGAAGAAAATCATCGATAAATATTATATTAAATGTTTGGCAGTCAAAACAAATGCGAAACGGATTTATACTGTACTAGATGAGTCACTTTTCAAAATAAATACTTTCAAAATTTTATTTTTTCTACTTAAAAACTTTCATATATTCAGTAACCTTTATATTACTTTTTTTTGTGTAACGATCTATTTAAATTCTATAGAGTTTTTTAATAAATTAATATGGCTACTTAAAAATATTGAGAATATCTAAAATTTTGGCTATTTAATTATTTAAATAGTTGATTGATCCGTCCGTTTATTTCTGTAAGTTCGTTTTCTTTATGAAACAACTCTTCAAAAATTTCAAGCTTTCCAGTGTATAGTATTTAGATTTCTTCATTTTATCTTTAATTAGCATTCCTTTCGTACTTACATGTATCCAAAAATAATATCGTAATTATCTTATTTTCTTATAAAAGGATCAAAACAAAATTCTTTTTTTATAGGATAATAGAGAAAATGAAGCAAAGATTTTTCTATGGTATTTGATCACTGTTCAGCTGAAATCATCATAATAAAATTTTGATAAGAACTGTTTTTATTGGATTTTAACTTTCGAGTAGAGCAGATTACATAACTACGCTTTGCATTGTATTAGAGAATAAAATATATCATGAGATGCAGCGTGACAAGCTCTACAATTTATGTAAGATCATTTATTTTATATATGAAATAAGATAAAAGCAATTTTTCTTGGATGCAAAAATATGATCTCTGCAGGGCAGCAAAAATTGATCGCACAGAACTTTGCTTTTTTTCTGAAAACAAGAAGTATACAATTAAAATAAGCTTTACTTTGTAGATTGTTGAGCTTTTCACGCTGTATCTTGTGGTATGTTTTATTGTTTTTAAATAAAAGATGCCAGGTGATAAAAAAGCTGGAAAAAGTAAAAATAAAATCATCTTTTACAAAAAAATATTGCTTTCTTGCGATCGAAAACTGGTGGCTCTAAATTTTGTTTATTTTGAAAACAAAAAAGCACAACTATAACAGAAACGATCTTAGATAAATTGCAGGAATTTTTACGCTGCATCTTGTAGTATATTTTGTTTTCTAATTTGGTCATTGAAAATTGAAATACAAAGGATAACCGTTTAATTTGTCCTATCCGAAAGTTAAGTTTCAACAACAATAGTTGTTATCAAAATTTTATTATGATAATATCAGTTGAACAGTGATCAAATATCATAGAAAAATCTTCGCTTCATTTTCTCTATCATCCTATAAAAAAAGAATTTTTTTTTGATCCTTTTATAAGAAAATAAGATAATCACGACATTACTTTTGGATACATCTAAGTACAACCAATATTTTTGACTAATATCTCATCAATCATATCTGAAACAATATCCATTGACAGAATTAATGAACATTCAGCATCATTTCATTCCATCAGACTGAGAGCTCTCATCAAATAATTCAACGATGTAATCTATGTTATTTTAAATAATTAAAATTTAGACAGCAGATTAAGTTTCAGAAGTGATAAAAATTGATCAACAAAAATATTCGAATAAACATGATCTTAGACATCTTTCCTTTCTTTCATTTTTTTTCTAACAGGAAAAAAAATGAACAATATAATGTGCTTGTAATACAAAGATCTAGTATAGCTAATCTTATAATCAAATACTAATACATAAATTTAAAAAAATGGTCAGATAAACATAGGTTCAATGATTTTTCATTAGTTTTTTTTCTAGTACTGAATCGAACGACATTTCAAATTGCATCCTTTGCATGGAAAATTCAGTTACATTAAATAAATAGCTGATGATCATTAAGATAGCTTGGAATATTTGTTAGCTACTACTTAATACTGAATTACTGCACACACAAACATAATCAAAATAGTTTAAGACAAGTAACAAACACATATATAAGTATCACAGATTGAAAAGTAGATATTATGTAAAACTCGTTTCGAAATATATATATGAACATGGTCAGTCGTGTTCATACCCCCATTCTAATACAGTTATATTGTGAGGATAAAACATACTCTTGTCGCGATCATATAAGAGAGGATCCTTGATAACCCTGGATTGCTCCGAACAACATCATGTTTTATCCTTACGATAGCAGAAAAAACCCACAAGCTCACATGATAAGCTAGTAGCTTTTCTTTGCTATTGTAAGGATAAAATATGATGTTGTTCGGAACAATCCAGGATCATCAAGGATCCTCTCTTCTATGATTCGCGCAATAGTAGGTTCTATCCTTACAATAGGACTGTATCAAAATCGGGTATCAACACGAGTAGCCATGCCCATATATATAACTTTTGTTTCGTCCATTGGTGAGTACAAAAAAAATTCCGATTGTATTTATTTAGTTATTTATAGAGTTACTGGAACACCTCGAACTCAAACGGAAAAACACAATGTTCTTACTTGTGCTAAGATAAATCTTTGGATTTTGTACTTTTTTCTTTAGCGTTTTGTGCCGTGCTGTCGCTAGAGAAGTATAACTAAACTAAAGTACTTGGCGAAAAACACAGGTTATAACTAAGTTAGAAACAGAGGAGTCGCAAGACCACAAAAAAAGTAGAGTTAAGTATCTAGATTTATTGATAGTTTTACATTTTTGACTGAGTAAAGACAACATTGAGTTACAATAAAAAAAGCCTTCATTCTTCTGCATACAAACAATTTTTTAATCTAACCATACATCGTATACGTCATCTCATATGAATCACTGAAAATATGTACACGGAATTCATTTAGATCTTTATATGTAATTTGTTCGTTACAACACTGAATTTGAACGTTACATTGTGGATGTTTTTCTTTTAAGTGTTTGTAAAGTGATATTATCTTGTACTTTTGTTTTGATGCTGGACATAATGGACATTTTTTCCCTTTCTTTAATGTTTCAAACAATTCTGCTGTTGACGAGTGAATCAATTTTACTTTGCTATGCGGACAAAACATTCTATTTTCCTTGATAATTTCAGGAACAACTTTTGACACTGTTACGATCTGTTTTAAGTGTTTTCGTGCTGTTGAAAGATGCATACGAAGACCGTCTGGAGAATAGCAACGTTTACTTTTGCGACATTCAGGACATCGATTTGATCGATTTGGCACGACAGAAACAGAGTTTGTAATAATAAGGGGTTTAATTTGTAACGATCCATCAACTGATTTACCATTAAATTCATTAAAATGATGTTTAACATTGTTTAGGGGATAATGTAACAATTTTTTCAATTCAGACTCGTTTGGATGTTCAGTTTTCCACAATGTAATCTTTTTTTGTGGATATTCATGTCTTACAGTTTCGATAACTTCTTCGTACACACAGTCACCACCACTAACTATTATGATTGTGTCAAATTGATCTACTAATTTACCGAGAAAATAGATTAAGTTTCCATCCGCTGAGTTCTTAACATTCTTTAAATAACTTGGTTTGCAGTAAATGTTTGAATACTTGCTTAGCTGCTTTAGCATCATGGTGACACATTCATCGTTATTGTTCCAGAATAAATACAGTTTAGCATTAATTGGAATCTGATCTCTTTGAAATTCATAGAAAAGGTTACTGCGGCCACCATCACAATCAAATAGATAGAGTAGTTGATGAGAGACAGACATCATATCTTTTTTGAAACAAAAGAAGAATAGATTTAGAATCCAAATATTTATTACTGAGAAATAAAAGAAGAATGAATATACCAACTTTCTATACTTTAGCCCTCTTGCTTTTCTCGCTCTCTCTTATATTGGCAAGTATAAACACTGGGGTTTTTCCCATTCATTTTTCTCTTGCTTCTCCATAGAGAGCGCTGTTGTGACAGTATTCACATTTTTCTAATTGTCGCTCTTTTTCTGCAGTTCCTGTTAAAAAAATTAAACGGACTTTTTTGATACAATTCTGTTAAAGAATTTTCCACCATAAAAATGTAATAACCTAATTAAGATGCGAAGCATCTATACAGCGATGCAACGCGAGTTTCCTTTATTTTTTTCCTTTGTTAGTGCGATGCGCAGCACAGCATTTATGTAGCCGTTCGCGAGTTTTTTTTATTTCTTACTTTCTCGACGTTCACATAAAAAGTTGTCATTTTCTGTCGCGATTACCTCTAGAGCGGAAAATCAGAAAATATTTGTTCGAAAGCAGGATGAAAATATTGAGATCGAACCATTTCCATCTGTTATTACGTAGAAACTTATGGTAAAATTTCATTTGCTTAGAAGTAGTCATTAAAAAACCCGGTTTTTTATGAAATTTATATTACAAGATAATTACAATGGAAAGAGCAGCAAACGTTAGACGCCACCTTTTACTAAATGATTGATTTTATGTGTACAGTCGTGTGAACATCTGATTATAGATAATAAATCAGAAAGATAATTAATCGATCAATCGATTTTCTTTTTTTTTCAAAACACGTTGATAAGAGTGACTTATATTTAATTGATCACTGAAATAATCTAAGTGGGTAATAAAATGATTTAAATGAGCAATGTTGAAATTGAGCAATAATGTATTTAATTTAACTATAAATTCTATATAAAAAATAACATGGAATCATTAACATTATGGTTTTCTTCTTGCTATCATGTCGTATAGATTACATATATACAACATATACATATATGCTTATTATTGGAACAACTGATATGATCAAACAATTTCGCCCAAACAGACTTGCTGTGTGTTCAAAAGAAGAAAAAGCTTTTATTTTTATATTTATGTCTATTCGTGATGGTCTACGTGGTTTACACTTGTAAATGAATTAACAAAATCTAGTGCTAGTTGTAGATGGTTCTGAAGCTATTAGAAACACATTTTCAAAAGTATTTGGACAAAATCATAATATTGTTATGTGCTGGGCACACATGCGGGAACACATGAAAAAAAGTTATGCTTAGTAGAAGATAAAAATTCATATAGTGAAGTTGTAGATAATGTTGATACATTACAACTGTCGAAAAATAAAGAAAATGTTGAAACTGCCACAAAACTATTCTTTAAAAAATGGAAGAATCAAGAAACATTTATCTAGTATTTTTCAACTGATTGGTATGAATCAACAAACGGTGGGTATGAAGGGTTTAAAATTATGTGCTCCAAGCACAAATAATGCTCCCGAAGCAACCAATTGTGTGATAAAGGAAAAAGATACAATCAGAGAACGATTGGTTTTATCAAGATTTGTAGTTGTTGTATTTTCTATAGGCAACAAATGGTCCGAAGAATAAATTCGTGCTCGTGTGAATTCGAAGAAGTTCGATCATCATTTCTCGATTATATTATTATACTGGATAGAGGAATAGAACTGGGCTAAATTAAACAAAGAAATTAAAGCTGTTCCAGATGGTAATATAACAAAGTGTTATTTGCCTTCTGTTGAGGAAACAACAATAACAGATGAAAAAATAAAATGTTATGAAAATTAGAGATTCAACTTATTTGACACATACGAAGCTGTCTGGTTCAGCATTTGGTCCGTATATTTGATCAACAATTCCCGTTAATGGAGAAGTGCAACTTGCATTTGCGTGTCATTTTTGAAAAAATTACATCTATAGGCACATCGTTGGAGTATCAATAAGACTAAAATATTGCAACGCGCCATCAGAGACAAAAAATGTAGCAATTGGTACAAAAAAAGCGAGACAAACCGTTTCAAGGCAAAAATGGCTTTGGTCACACAGTAATTTTTTGTTAGCAAAATATAAATTTTTTTTTTTGGTCATGTATAAATTTAATACTGCAATTTAACCCTTTGAGTCCCGGTGGGATACATACTTCCCACCTTTTAAAAACTTTCAGATCATCGAGATTAATACATTGTTTTAAAAAACAAAATATACTACAAGATGCAGCGAGAGAAGCTGTATAAACTACAAAGTAGAAATGATTATTAATACGTACTTTCTGTTTTCAAAAAAAATCAGAGTACTTTGCAATCAATTTTCGGCGCTCTAAAAAATCGTTTTTTTCCTATACGAGCAAGAAATACCTTTTCTCCTATTTCGCGTTTTTATTGTTAATTAAAACAAGCAACATAGAAGATTGTAGAGCTTTTCACGCTGCGTCTGGTAATGTATCTTTTTTAATTTTTACAAAAGCTCATTAGGTGATTGAAGGATGGCAAAAGATGAGAAAAGAAAAAAGCCATTTTTTTGGAGCGTCAGAAATTGATTGCACAAAAATTTGGTTCTTTTGAAAACGAAAAGCATTTAATAACAACAAGTTTCCCTTTGTAGGTTGTAGAGCTTTTCACGCTGCATTTTGTGATATACTTTGTTGTTTTAAAACAATGTACTAAGTAATGGTAAGACGTAATTAAAAAAGACAGTTTTTCTATGTCTGAGAGAGTAGAAAAAATTCGGGACTCAAAGGGTTAATGAAATAATTATTGTTCATTTCATAATATAAAATTGCTAAGAAAACATTTTTTTATTACTCAATAATTACTGCTAATTCGTATGTTTAATTATTGCTCACTTCAACTTTTAAATTGCTCAAATAAACGCTAGCCGAGAAGAATTAGTAAAGGTTGCATGATAATGAACTTCACCGTGCCTACTTTTCAAATTCTATTAGCTGGTTGATTCAAACAATTGTTTAAACGAACGATTTTCTGAACATCTCTAGATAAACTCTTTCATCAGATCAATTTAAGTTCGATACAGCGAACAAGGTCAATTCACACGATTATGCGATAACGATGAATATTCGAACATATCTGAAAATGTCTAAATCATGATTTCGAAATCGAGCTTCGTACTACATTCTGTAGTCGAGGGAAACTCGACTAACATCTAGTTAATAATGCAATGCAAAACAGCATTTCTGTAGTTCTGTGCGAGCTTTTAAGGTGCAAAGCATTTATATAGTGACGCAGCGTGAGTTTCCTTTCTTTCCTTCTTTATTTATCTACTAAATCCGTATGCATCAAAAATATTGTATTTGTGACGCTATAATCTCGAAAACCGAAGGTCAAAAATTACGATTGAAACTCCATATGAAATATGAAGACCAAACCTATACTATTCGAAATTCGTTTCTAAGTAGAGACTTTAGTTTCTTTAAGGAAAGCGTCATAAAACGACGATTGTTTCAAAGTTTAGTTTTATTTCGTTTTGAGATAATTAAAATGAAAGAAAACTTAGGTGTTACTTTGACATAACAACTGTGCTACAACTGAAAGTGTAGCTGATGACTGATAATAAAAATGAAAGATAATGAAATAACCAACGAATATGCGTTGTATTGATGGAGGTCTCTTAGAAATAGAATTTATTAGTTCGATTTTCAATTCATTAGTTAATTAAAATAAATAATTGTTTTCCAAGAATGGATGTGGCATAAAGGACGGGGGGGGGGGGGGGGGTACAGTGGACAGAAAAAGAAGGTCAGGAGTAATTTCCAATTGCCATATCGCTTTTCAATCAAGACTATGCGCATTATATCGACCTTAATGAGCTATGAATATCCTGAAAAGAGTTTGTGCTTTTAGCTTATTTCTATCGAAATACTTAATTTTTATGGCATTTTTTAGCAAAAAGCCGTGGTCCCTCTGAGATTTACCTGAAAAATCGATTTTCGAGTTTCGACTTAAAACTTTTTACAGAGAAAGGTCTTAATAAGACTGGTTTATTCTGAAAGTCTCGGATCTTAATTGGGTTCCTTCTACCTCGAGATACCAGTACAAAAGGAGTGCTCTTTTTCACATCACTTATAGCGCAAAATATTAAATCTTCATATTTAAGAATATATCTATGAATAACGATAAAGATAGATATACACACTTTATATATTTGACAAATATTATTTTTATCAATGGAGAAACAGATCTTTCCAAAATAATAAACAGTTTATTTATTAATTTTTAATAAGAACAGTTATATATCAATTAATCAATTATTTTTATATTATAATCAGTAAAATTTATTTTAAATATGTACAAAACTTTAAATAATTTAACACTTATTAAGTAAAAGAAACGTTTATTATATGTTTAAAAAACGTGAATCGTTTTTTCGAATTTTATTTTATTATTAATTAACTTGTTTTATTATAGAAGTAATTATAAAATCCTCGATAAAGGATACACCATTAACATCTCTTTATTAGACAAAATTCTTTGTCTTCTCTCTCTTCAAACTTCTTTTTTTTCTAAGTGAATCAGTCAAGATTATTTATATATATTTCAGTCAAATCCTTTCAAAATATCATAAAACCTGAAGGTAACAAAGTCCAAGAAACTGTGAGAAAATCTTAAAATTCAGCTTCTACATCCAGATATTATTCATTAGGAGAAAAGTTCAAAAATCACGAGTCTTCGAGATGAATAAAGGTATTTAACAATCCTGATAGTGCTTTACCAAAAAAAATATTCTTAATACGTAAAAAAAATTGGTAGAAAGTTATCTCAATTAATACAATAGTTCATGTGAATTACTTAAATGCTTTTCTAGAAATTTTCTTGTCTGTGATCAAATGATAATATTAATCTGATAATGATTTTTTTCATTTTTCTTGCTGGAATATATTATTTATGCAATAATAAAAACAACAACAATTATACTACACAACAACATAAACAAAATGTAAAAGATTGTTTTAGTAATAAGTTAGCAGTGTTTAGTTAGCAGCATGTTTAGCCTGATGTTGTTCAGCTTTAGCATGATGTTCGGCAGCTTTAGCCGATGCTTTATTCGCTTCATATTGAGCGTCTAAACGTTCACTGGGTTTGACATTTGGATCGTTAGCTTTTTCAAATTTTTCTTCAGCTTTCTTGCATTCCTGTGCTTCCTTGGCTTTTTCTAAACCAGCTTTGAGTGCATCCATTTTTTTTTCTTAGAAATAAAAATACAAATTACTGTATACAACTACTGATTAATGCTTACTTATAGTGTGATGTGAACTTGCTATACGCTTGTAATGTTGACGAGAGAATGAAGAAGGATAAAAAATGAGTAGGGTATATAAACTTCTCTTTTTTTTTCTTATCTGTTCTTCTACCAGTCGGTCATTCAGTAGAGAAGGGAACCAAAAAAATAGAGACAAGACAAGAATCTAGAAAAGAAAGAAGGACAGCAACATTCGTTACACAGTCAAATTTGCATTGAGTTATAGATGAAAAAGAAAAAAAAAGAGATTCTATCGTCTACTATGTAGCTTTTTTATTACACGATAGAAGAGAAAGAATGTTCTAGAGTAAAGAAACTCACTACCAGTCCTTTCATATGTAACTGAGTGATAACTTTAACGTCTTCGAACTAAAACGATTGTATACTTTTTTTTTATTCTATTTATTTAATGACGGTATTCATCAAGATATTAAAAATCGTAAACTGATACTACATGACATCCCATTGATATTGACACGTGTTATGTTTTAATTGGTGTATTGTTACCGGATTATAATTGATTATTAGACAAGAATGTAATCGTTAAAAGAACATCCTATCCTGCTCACATTTTATATCTTTTTAAGAAATACAAAATTTTATTATATGTAACTGATAAAAAAAATAATCTTATTCACAGACACTGATGATATCATTATTTCTCAGAGACTACGATCAAACCTTTCACAAAAGATTAAAATCTATTGAATTTTTCCTTTTTATTTAAAAAGTTTATGATTTATTTGCTATTGAATTATTTATTATCAAGTTTTTTCATCAACAAATTCATGCATATTTTATTGTCATCAAGACATTAATTATTAATAAAATTAAAAAGAGTATTAATTTTCACATATTAGTTGTTCTTTCTATTTCACAACGATTTGCGTACGACTAATCGATCTGACACCATCAATCTGTTCATAGCTATGTTTAAAAAAAAACTTAAATATTAAAATAATAAAGTTTTTGAAGCTAAATTGCTTAGACTCAGATGACTTCAAACAACTCGAGATAGAACTCCGATTTTTTATGCATTATGAAAAATGATTATTAAAATCCATATATTTTACTCATAACCATTAAATTCTAAAGAAGTGAAAAATTTTGAATCATCTCGTAAAAGCATACTAGTAGTTAGAATTCTTATTTCAACTCAGTTTTTATACATATTTCATTTTAGAGAAAGAAATTTTCGAGTTTTTTTTCACATTCTTTTGTTTCAATTTAAATAATTGTTGCGTAATAAAAAAAAACAGAAAATACGATCGGTTATTTTTGTTATATTTCAAATGTCATCTAATAATCACGAAAAGCAAAACTAGATGCTTTAATACTATCAAATGTTGCCAAATTCGACAAACTCCCGGTATCAAATATCCTCGGATCCTTTCAACGGCATATGACACCGTAAATCTTTAGAAATTGAAGAAATATTCATGGTTTTCGACACTTAGAGCCGATCGAACTCTGACTATTGAATTGTTCAGAGTCCAATACGATCCACCAGGGTGATTTTTACCTGGATAGTGACAAAATCTTTTTTTGTTGTTTTAAGCGTATATTCAAAAAAGGATTCATCAAACTATTTGTTCTTAACAAATCAGTTTTGCATTACAATAAAACGTTTGTTTTATGCTTTCTGAGAAAAAACGTCATTCGATCTAGTTCGAATATTGATTTATCAGTATTGTACTACTTGCAAAATAAAGAAATTAATTGTTAAAGAAAAAAAATTCAAAAACAGTCATTCAAAGATCTAATTTGTTTTGAACATGATCACAACAGTAATAGAAATATTCTCCTTCATAACGAATAGTACACAAAGAATGCTTTCCTCAGTTTTGCATACTTTGATTAAAACTTTCTTTTTAAAATGATACTCTGTAATTCTTTAAGAGAGATTACTGGAAAAAGTATCTGATTAAAAAATCTATACGTCAAAAAGGTTAACTTCAGAGCTGTCGTTTTATTTATTAGAATCTTCCATCGCTCACTGATCATAATTTAACAAGAATTCAAGAACTTAAATTTATGAATAAAAAATTGACCGACAGTGTTTTAGAGATGATTTTATTGGTAAACTCAAATAATATGATGAACATCCAATTAAAACGCCACCAATAAAAAGAAAGATGGAATCAAACTTAGCATTATTGAAAATAGAAAGTTTTCATAAATTAAATTCTCTTTAATATGGATAATTTGCAACAAATAACCCCCCCCCCTCTCATATATACAGGGTAGACATGGGCTTTATATTAATGGGAGGCTATATTAAATGGTGCCTTATTTGTCTAAATTAAGAATATCAACTTAGACGCATCAAAGTTATATACATACTAGAAAAACAGTAGATACATAAATATTTTGTTGTTTTGATACTTTTTGTTAAGTTACTAAACCAAGTTTTGAAAGACGAAAATAAGTTTAATAAACGAAATTTTTCCAATATAAATTTTTAAATGAATATATTTAGTTCCATGAAAACATTGGCTACGGCGAAACTATCAATGACTGCAGCTTTGTATAATCGATAAATTTTTCTCATTATCAAATATTAATTACAACCTTAAAAAGATTCTTGTTCACAATTTATCTGAATGAATATCGGATTGTTGCACACGTGTAAGAATATAAATCTGTTCCTCTTTTTTCCTAGATGAACTGATAAAAATAATACTCGATAATAAAGTGATGGAAACAGAGCCAAATTGTTATCAAGTGCACGTATCATATTCAATTGTATATGATGTGAATGACACAAAATTTTGAATAATTATGTAAAAATATTCGACAAGCCGTGTGTCTTTAGAATATTTGATAGAGCAAAAGTCAGTCATTTTAAAAATCCTGATTATAGTCCACATGAATGTAGAAAAGACACCTTTGGTTATTTTTGAAACAGAATATAAGGCAGTCATTAAGTTACTTAGTGTAAAATACACTATAATTGACACTAATATGATTTCCAAGTAAATAGAAAAATATATTAGTTTATTTATTTTTCTTCCTTTTGTACTTCAGCATAGCCAAAAAATTTGCATGAACGTTATGCCGAACGAGAATTATCAAATTTTATTTTTGAGAGAATGTAATTCAAGTTTGTTGTATGAAATAACAACTCCATGTTAAAAATTTCAGATCTTTATCTAGATGCACCATGAACAAGAATCCTTGCAACGTTTCTTTAGCCTCATTGAGCTCTATTCATTCATAGCTGAAACATGAATTCAAAGTGTGCGTTCTCAATAAAACTAATGATGATACTTTCAGAAAAGTAGTTCAGTTGTGATGGATTCAAATACATTCACGTTTCTATATTTATCTCAGCGATTAACGTTCTTTTATTATAGCTTAAAGATATATTCAAAACTTTTCAATCAACGCCATTCATGTGTTTCTCGTGCGAAAACAAATGTATAATGAATATCGTAACGATTAAATTCAATACAATTATTAGAAAAATTATATGTATCAGTTTTGCAAGTACGTGCAGAAATTGCATGTGCTTTGAATATTACTTGTTCGAAGTCATTGTATTTTAGGTACATTTATCAGAATGTATATTGTACAAAAATGGATCGAATGATACGAACTAATGTATGTTTTTCATGCAATCTGTGACCTATGCCATTAATTCTATTAAATTTGTGCTATTCATAGAATAAATCGAAAATCATGATTGTAAATATGAATGCATTTTTACATTAAAAACAGTTGTACCTCTCCATTAAGGTCCCACAATAATGACAATATCCACCAGATGAAATGTGCTCTTATCTTTCTGCTTTTTTATTCTTCTTTCAAGATAAATTGGCTTTTAAAACAGTCAGTCATTCATCTTTTTCGCCTTTTATTCGTATAGTAATATGTCGCCGATTAACTATATTTTTGTGTTATTGGCAATTGCCGTCGTTATTGATGCAGAATTAGTATGTCCTGGTTATGGATTTATTCGTCCACAAGAACCGTGTATTGATGAATGTTCACCTACGAATGATACTTGTGCCAGTGGCAAGAAGTGTTGCTATACGCCTGAAAAACCATGCGGTTATCGTTGTCTTGTTGGTAAAAATAATGTACCAAAACGTGGCACATGTCCATCACCTCAGTCTGAGCAAGAGAATATAAATTGGCGCTTATGTGATGCACACCTTTGTGATGTTGACAAAGATTGTTCATGCAAGAAAAAATGTTGTCCTAATATGTGTGGTGCATCAGTATGTATTTCACCTCAATAGAACATTTCTAAGAAGAATTCATTCATTTTTATCAGTAATGACCAAATGGATGTGTCTAATTTTCGCTTCAGAACTGTATGTTTTGTAACATCTATCCCTTTTTTTTGTCCTCATTTCGAAAAATACTATCATTCTATTATATTACAAAGTAAACTTATGAGAGAAATCGCTTATGATAGTTTGCGATTTCGATATAATACAAGCATAAAATTCAAGTTGCATACATCAGATGAAATATAATATCAGAAAAAGAGGTTTAACTCATTTTTTTTCAAAATTTATTCATACATATAACAGAAAATTTCAATATGAATATATCTGACAGACAAGAAATATATAAATCATTGTTATCATTAACAATTAATGTGAAGTACCATTGGCAACATGTGAAAATCCACCACTACTACCAAATCCATTTGAACCACGTACAGTTTCATCAAGTTTCTATGATATAAAAAAAAACAGTAAATTTAATTTAATCGAAGTACAAAAACAAACTTCTTCTTCAACTAAATTAGCCATTTCAATTTTTTCACAAATTAATTGAGCAATACGATCACCTTTCTTAACTAAAATAAAATAAAAAAGACATACTCTAATATCTTCAAAAATAAAACATAAAACTATATTTTACTAATAAAATCTGAATCATCATAATTGAATAATACAACACCAACATTACCACGATAATCAGCATCGATCACACCAGCTAATTTGAATATTACAAAAAAAAAAATTTCGTTTATAAAATAATACATCAAGTTTGATCCATACCTCCAACATCAATACCAAATTTTGCAGCTAGACCAGAACGTGGTGCTAAAAGAAAAAGATTTTTTTTCTAATCTCTATATCAAAAGAAGAAAAATAATCAGAGTAATTTTCTTATAAAATAACAGACTAACGTATACTTATTAAAATAAAGATCATATTCATTTTCATGTTTGTATTTCATTTTATTAATTCACGCAAATACTTAATTCTTGTTGAGATGAAGATACTACTACTAATAAAAAAAGTCAAATCTTTAAAAAGATTGTTTAAATAAGTTACATGTGACTTAATAGTAATAACTTTGTTTCAGACAAATATTTTTCTCAACTTTCCCTATTTTTATTTTGAAGAACATTATAAAAATACTAACCAACTCGACCATAACAACCATCTGGCACAGCTATTTGAATATCTGTTAAAGCTGTTAATTTGCCTCGTGCTGGTAACACATAATCATAAGCACTAAAAATAAAACTATTGATAAAATAAATATTTTTATTTAAAATGAAATATATAAACCTTCGAAGATCCCACCCAGCTGCATATGCTGAACCTTTCAATGGTGAAAATGCATTTTCACTAAGTTTAGCAAAACGTAATATAGATTTTGTTGGTGACATAAGAAATCTGAAAAAAAATTTGAACAAAATTTCATTTTATTCTTATAAACGAAATATATTTAAATATTCGTGATATAATCGATAGAATTGAAAGAGACAATAGGAATATATAGATAAGAATCTATCCATTATTTTCATCGTCGAGAATATATAATAAATAGAGAAGAAAGAAAGAAAGAAAAAAAATGATGTTTAGAATTATTTCTAGGGTTGTTTTGATTTTCAAATTTGTTAAAATGTGTTAAAATTTCAATTAATATAAATCAATCATAGAATTTATTTTTCTTAAATATTAGTATAACTTTTATCCTATATTTTTTTAAAGACTTTCTAGGAAATTGATTCTGAGATCATTTGATAGATCATTTTCTTACATTACATAATATTTCATTATTTTCCAGGATAGTGCAGATACGAACTGATAAAAGGTGAAGTTGTGATGGAAGAAATAGGTTATATTTTATTGTGTAGTTGACCTAATTAATCATTTAATGACACTTCTATCACCTTTTCATCATAGGTTCATCAGATAAAAAGTTCGTTTTCATTTAATTTATCTATGCATTGAGAAATAAAATGTTTCTTAACATTTCACTACTGACAAGATAATTCTAAAATGAATAATAAATTTATTCATGCACCATGCTTACATTGTGTTGTTTGAATAGTACTTTTACAGTTTTCTTTTTAAAAATTTCATATTGCTCGAAAACACTAATTAATTGATGTGCCAAAAATGTTGACAATTTAGATGAAGGAACGAAGAAGCAGTCTAATCTCAATGATAGTTCTGCATCTAATAGAAAGTTTTCTAGCATCATCTGCTCTCAATTACAACATTATATATCGAAAAGCCATCAACATTTTGATTATTCAACACTGTTTTGTAAATTAATGAAATATATGATTGGATTTTTTAGAGCCGAAAACACTCTATCAAATGACCTTTGAACCAACTTCTTAGTTACCTGAAAAGTATCTCAAAAATACAAAATAAAAATGTCCATTTTATTTTAGACTATCCGTTACTAATCCTTCGATATTTGTGCAAGTGATTATTAAAGACGTACAACACATCAAATGTTTTAACTCAATCTTCATTTAGTTGTGAACAATAAAGAATATCGTTACTAAAATATTGACAAAAAAAAGGCAGTTAAACTTTGAAATTTCTATTGTTTAGTAAAAACAAGAATTCAACGTATCATAAAATATACATAAAATATAAAAATAAAATATTATAATATATAACGCCATGCTGCATGTTTATCACCTAAATCTCGAATTTCTTCGTCTGACAAATTTTCATAGCCCCATTTTTGTCTATCTTCTTCACTTCCTAAACCACATACATCTACAACTACTTTGTCTGAATCTGTTGTCTCAAATGTTGTCTTGCTACCATGAATCAATGTAGGACCATATAAACGATCACGACGACGATTTTCTAATCGAAGACTTATAAATAATATACAAGCAGTAATAAAACCCATTGCACAAAATCCAAGATTAATTGCATGACCAAAAATAAAACGAGGTGCATCTTGTGTTCGATAAATTTGACCACTAATTGCTCCACCACTATTACCAACAGATAACATAAAAGCTAATGCAGTAGCTCGTTTTGTATGTGGACTAATATTACCCGAAAGAAAAGTAATACAAGTTGCTACGCATGGTGAAATGCCACCTGCTGTTAAAAAAACAGCAAAATATTTTACATTTAAGTCTTGTACAACAATTAAAATAATAAAACCAATAATAGTTATTAATAACCAAAATAAAATAAAAATTACACGTCGAGCATATTTGTCTGAAAAATAAGCTGTTGCCATTGTAGTTACAAATGAAAATGCATATGGAGGTGCAGTCATAAGTTGAGCACGATAACTCTTAAAACCAAGACTTTGAACAATTGTTGGTGAGAAAAGTGATAAAGAATAAAATGGTTGAACAATACCAATGTAACATAGACAAAATATATAAATTTTCCAATCTGAAAATGCTGCACGAACTTGTTTCCAACTAAAATGTTCACCAGCACCAGGACCAGCATCATCTTGTAAACGGCTAATTATTCGATCACATTCTTTTTCTGTTAAAAATTTTGGTCGATCTGATGGAAAATCATTGATTAAATAGAAAGCTAATCCTCCAACAATAATAGTAAGAATGCCTTCAATATAAAAAATCCATCGCCAACCTTCTTGACCACCTATGCCATTCATTCTTCCAATAGCAAATGCAAGAATACCACCAAATGCACCAGCTAATGCAGCAGCAGAAAAAAGTATACTTATACGCCAAGATAGTTCACGTCTTTTATACCAACTTGATAGATAAAAAGCAGCACCTAGAGATATATATATAATACAATAGTATAAATTTATATATTTCTAATGGATTTTATTTACCTGGAAAGAGACCAGATTCAGCAGCGCCTAGTACAAGTCGACAAGCAAGAAGTCCACCGTAAGATTGGACAAGACCCATAAGTGTCATAACAATTCCCCATGCAACCATAATCATTGGTATCCATCGACTTGGTCGAAGTTTTTTAAGAACTAAATTCGATGGAATTTCAAATATAACATAAGTAGCAAAGAAAACACTTAAACATGCATTATATTGGGCACTTGTAAGTTTTAATGATTCCAAAAGACCATCAATTTTAGCTTGTCCAATATTAACTCGATCAAGATAACTTAAAAGATAAAGTAATGTCATTGTTGGTATAAGATGAAGATCGATTTTGAAAAGAAGTTTTTTTTCATTTGGATCATTAGATATTCCACTTTCATTGGTTTTAATACTACTATCTTCTTCAATACATGTTAATTCTAGAGTATCAAGTTTGTTATTCGTATGGCCATTATTCGAAATAGTCATGACTATAATAAATGATGATTGTTTTCTGTATGAAATCAACTGTTTCGATGAATGACATATATATTCATATGTATCGTATAGCTAGCTAATATAGACAAATAATGAATTAATGGTTATTTATACACATTTTTTTTTCTTTTCTTCTGTTAAATGATGCATGCTTGTTTTGAAATTGACTCTATTCACTTAGGGCGTGTGAAATGTCATAATATCTAGATTAATGATTTCGCACTACGAAATTATTTTTTTTTTATACGGTCACGAAGCGTCAAGCTTTCTCTTTACCTTTTGATCGACAACAAGATGCATAATCAAAAAATGATTTGATGTTCATCATGATATTGAGAAATAAATAGTTCATATCACAGCTTTAAAATAATCAATATTATGTATTTATTTTAGTTCATCTTTGTAGGAGAACATTACTTTTCTAAGTTTTACAGAAACAAAATTTGTATATTTTTATTTTTCTCATCTAATCATATCTTTACATCATCTGAATCAACCTTGTTATAATCAGTAACTTGTATATATAAATATCATGTATTTTTAACGAAATAACATAGTTGAAAATTTTTGCGTCGTGAAAATTTCGATTGGAAAACAGCGTTGTAGCCAATCTCTTGGGACACATATATCCTGGAGGGAGGCACGACAAATAAAATTTTTGCACCCCTGAAAAGTGTTTTTCGCCATAGAACCCTTCCCCTTCGAAAATACCTGGCTACGAGCTTGTTGAAAATTTTTCTATTATCAATACAATTAAAAGATAATTATCTTCTCTCTCATATGTAATATTATTTACTATAAAATAGTTACAAAAAAACATTATATTCCTTTTTTTTATAAACTAAAATAAAGAATGATGAATAATATAGATACATGTATAAGTATCTTTTGAATAAATTCTACAGATTAATACGAATAAAATAAATTTGATATTATTTGTATGTTGTTTTATTTAATTTTTTGTGTCTATTGAAGGTGTAGTTGATAATGAAAATGGTAGAGGACAATAATTTCTAAGTAATCGTGCCAAATCTGAACGTTGAATTTTTTCAAGACGTTCAATAAGATAATTTACATTATCAACAGTAATTTTTCGTCTATCAAATAATGTTTCCCATATATTATTCATCGGTGCTGAACCATCTTTAGCAATAATATCAAGATATCGACGTGGAACATCATCACAATCGATGAGAGAACAAAGTCTTTGACGATCAATATTTGCTAAATTACGATCGATTTCAAGTAAAATTGAACGTAATTTAAAATTATTATTTGGTTCCATCTTGAAAAAAAAAGATATAGAAATCTCAATCAACAAAATATAATCATGAAAAATAATAAAATGAAAAATATAAATTATAATCACTGAATATTAGAAACATCTGTATCTTGATTACGAAAATGTAAATTAAACAATGTTTTAAACATTTCAAGTTCATCTTTTTGTTCATTATTTGGTAATGTTAATTGAGTTATTGCATTTAGTGTTGGTGTTCGTTGAAAATATTCTTCAAAAAATGTATAAACAGTAAAAAAAAGAATTTTTTGATTTGATGTTGTTGATGATAAAAGTTCATCAGATTTTATTGCTGCTTCAAGAAGTTTACGTGCTAATGTTCGTGTTATTGGTAAATGTTCTATAGAAAATTGTAATGCTTCAATAATATAATTATTTCCAAGAAGTATTTCAACAATTTCTTCATTTGCTCTTGTTAAACGTTTAAGCATATCAAGTGCTATTTGTGTTGTTGGTTGTTGTTTATTGGAAAGTGCAAGAAGTAGACAAGCTAGAAAGAAAAATAAATAATTTCATGATTAGAATTATTGGTATCTTTGATGGGAATATACAGAGTCAAATTCTGACTTTTCAAAAGTATTTACTATGGAAATTAAGCTTTTTTTTTCAAAGTCAAAGTTTTTCGAAAAGACACACATATTTTCAAAGATTAGTCATTACTAAGATAATCCTTGATAGAATTGTCTTTTGGTACTTTCGAATATAGATAAATATCAATTAATAGTATTTTGAAATTGGAAATCAGGGTGTACAGCTGAGAACTGCTAAATGAACTCAAAAAGATGAATATTTCTCGACTTCCTTCTTCTCCATCCACCACAACTAGATTCTTAAAATGTTCATTAGTATCCTATTTTCTGAAAACAGAAAGAAAAAAATCGAAATTTGGAGAAGTTCGATTTCAGCAAAACTCGCATCATCGGACCATGGATTGTCTATTGTGAGAGATTTTACTGTAATGTTATTTATTCTTGCCTTCTCATAGATAGTTCTATATAGATTTTAAATTAAATACAAATCAAGTGTGAAACGAAATCAAATCTACAACATCCAAATCTTCGATAATAATTTTAATTAATTATTTTTACCGAGTTTTAATGAATCTGTTAAAACTTGATATTGAATTAATTGTTGAAGTTGAAAAAATTGATTATTTTTAATAAGTAAATTAACAAGTAATTCATAAATAAAATCTTGTACTGGAATATTATAATCATTTAATGAACGAATATATTCAATAACAATACTTGTAGCAAATTTTAATGCTTTTGTTTGATCATTTTCATCTACTGTTGTATCATTTGATGCCATTGATAATGAACGATTAAATGTTGTAGCATTTCCTATTGATGATATTGGTACAATTGTTGAAAATAATGAAAGTACAGAATATATATCTGATTGATCTAATAATGGACGATTAGAAGAATTTTCAATATAAACACGATTTATTTTATCAATCATTTCAATCCACCAATCAAGTACATTACTTGAACTTATATGTGATAAATTATTTGAATCAATTTGTACAGGTGCAATAACATTTGTTAATAAAGTTCGAAGTAAAGTAAGTATTGATGCTTTACCATTTGCTCGTCGTAATAATATATCAATTAAAAGTAAACGATCATTTATAAGATCAAGTAAGTAATCCAAATTTATTGATAAATACCATAAACAACCCATTTTAACATCAATAATAACATTTGGTAAAAAAACAATCCAATTTGATGAATAAAGTTCAATTGTTGTTGGTATTGTTGACATAGATGATGAAAGTAATTGCCAATTAATATTAACTGGTTGAATAGATAATTGAGAAAGTAATGGTTCATGTATTGTTTGAAAACCATCATGTTGTGATGTTGATATTTCTTCTATATCATATATATATGTTGTTTTTGTTGGTTGATGATGAATTAAAATAAGATTATCTACAACATTTAATGCACATTTACCATGTAAATTTAATCTTAATATATGACGTTTTTGAGCAGGTTTATGATCATCTTCTATTTGATACAGTACGACTTCAACTGAACCTTGTCCTTAAAATAAAAAAAATATTATTTTATCTATATAATTTATAAATAAAATAAAAAATACTAACCAGCAACTCGAAATACTTGACGAATAACTAATAGATAAGCTTTATTATAGATAGTTGCAAGCATACAATCACGTTCGGTAAGTTCATAACATCGTCTACTTGCTGATTGTGTTGATGAATTTGATAATACAGAATTTGAACGTTGACTAGATGCTTGTGGTAAATCAACTTCAAATTTAGGTAATTTAATTAATTGTTGTTGTTGTTGTTGTTGTGTTTTATGAAATGAAAATGGTATTAATGAATTTCCTGATGGTGAACCAGCTGATATAAGTAAAAGATTCATTTCACGTGAAAATAATTGCCAATTTGCATTTGGTATTAAATGTTGTTTAAGTGGACGTAATGTTCGTTTTTCTGCATTTAATAAATAATGTTCAATTGATTGATCAGTAACAAAAATAATTTCTTTATCTGATAACCAATTAAAATCATATAATTTACTTGATTTTGTTTTTGATAATTGTGAATATTCAATAGCATCTGGTTGAAGTATTGTAGCTGTTGTTGATGCTGTACGTGATGATAATGTTGTTTGTGGTATAGGTGCAAAATTAAGAAATTCAACTGAATTTGAATTACGTTTTATTGCTAATACAGATAGATCAGAATTAAATTTAATTGATTGTATTGCACCTTTATCTTCAAGACGAAATGAATAAGCTTGTTCATGACGTTGACCTTTAACAGTTACGCCTAAAATAAAAAAAAAAAACAAAACAAAATAAAATATATTTTATTGTTTCAAAATATTCTTTTCTTTTTTAAAGATAACAAGATTATATTATATATTTATATTACAATGCAAGCTTACAACAATTTCGTCCTCATTCGAATAAATCGGTTTAATATTTGTAGACCAAATATGTTCGAGAACTTGTTCAATTGTTATTTTTTTTAATTGATTTTTATTTTCAAGAATATTTTTCGTTTTTTCTTTTTTTCTTTGTATAATTTTTCTTTCATTAATTATTGGTATAATTATTCTATCGAATGATATAAATACTTGTTCATTAAATGCATTAATATAATATTCAAATGATGGTAAAAAAATTTCTGTTAAAAAACTTGTTGTTTGATAAATATAAAAAAATTTTTCTTCATTAAATTGTATTTCATTAGAAAATTTTTCAAGACTATTACCATAAAATAAAATATTTTTTAATTTATCTTTATTCCAATTTGAATAAAGTAAATTATTATGTATAGGTTTTGAACAAAATGGAATATAAATAAATGATGATTTATTTATTGTATGATAAGCTTGATTATTTTCATTTAATATTTCATATTTTAAATAATGATTTGTTTTTTCAAGAAATTCATATTCATCTTTTGTCCATATTGGATCATAAAGATATATTTTATCAATTTTATTTTCAAATGATTCTTCAATTAATTTTAATAATGCATATTGATATTGTGATGATATTGATTGATTTATATGACCAAGACCATATGATAATATATCAATTTTTAATGTTATTTGACGATTAATCCATTGTAAAAAATATTTTTTAAATTCTAACCAAAAATAACTTGTACGAATTAATTCAATTTTATTTTCAAGATTTTTTATTAATTGTTCATGATTAAATAATATTTCATTATTATTTAATGATGTATTTAATATAACTCGACGATTTTGTTTTTTACGTCGAGTAAAACGAAAACTATCAGTATTTTCTTCATGTTCATAAGACATGTTTACTTTTTTCTTTTTCTTTTTTTTTTTTAATCTAAAAAAATATTTTAAAATTATTTTTTATTTATTCTTACCCATTGCACCTGAACCACGAACACAAAATAATTGTTGATTATCTTTGTCATAAAATACACTTGTACCATTACTAATTGGCTCAAAAACAATTGGCTGAGAGGATAATTTAAGAAAAAAACCAGATGGATTATTTGTCATCTAAAATAATCAAATAGACAAACAAAAATCTACAACATATATATGTATATATAGTTTGTTTTGCTTGTTTATTTTTATTTTTTTTTGTTCATTTTTCTAACAAAAACAAATTATAAACTAGAAAAGAAAAACCGATAAATGAAGTTATATTTTAATGATGGAATTATCTCTTTTTTTTTTTGTTTTTTGATTTAATCACGAATAAGTTCAGCAATCATACAATAAAGATAATAAAAAAATGTAATCATATAAAAGCCAAGTTTAATCCAACCTTCACGTTGTGCTAAACTTAATATTTGAGCATTCATTATTGATGTTGGATCATATACACCAAATCCACTCATAACTGGACGTGTACGAAATTTATTTATATGATATGCAATTAATGGCATATTTAGAAATAATGTTAACCATTCACCACCCAAAAGAAATAAAAAATTTATAAATATATGTGTTCCATATTCAGGAATAATTAATGGATTTAATGATTTACATTGTTCAATAGGATTTTTATGATCATTTTTTAATTCATCAAATGCAATTATCTATATATATAGATAATAATTATAATTTTTATTTATCTTTTTATGATGATACTTACATGCCATATAGCAAAAAAGATAAGTAAAGCTGTAAGAACAAGTGCAATAATATATGCTAAAGCAACGAATGTAAAAGCCATATGTAATCTGAATATTAAATTGCTGAAAATTTGTTTGTTTGTCTAAGTAGTTTTTCTTTTGCAAAGATAATATATAAAATATAAAAACAAATGAAATTGGATTTTAAATAAACAAATAAAATAAATGATGAGGATGAAGCTTAGTTTTTATTGGTCTATATATATCGAATAGAATTTAAGCGCTATGAATAAATAGTTAGTCATTCAATATTTTGATTCGTTATTATGAATGACAAACTAACATGTCGTGAACGATAATGATTGGATAGTGATATTTATGATTCTTTTTTTGTCTATATGGCATTTTTTTTCTCTGTGTTGTCACAAATGAATCAGTCTGATAGAGACACGTAGACAATCATCTTTCAGTTTATATATTGCAAAAAAGTCAAAAAAAAAATTTTAGTTATTCATTCATATTTCTTCAGATACAAATGGCTTTAAAAATTTGGTTTTTATTTATAATCATAATTTTTTCTTATAACTATGTAAATATAGTTTCAGCAAATGAAGAATGTCAATTATCTCGTACGAATGATATGGTTGATGATTGTAATTGTCGTATATCTGATTTAAATCAACTTAATAATAAACGTTTATATCCATTATTACAAAAAATAGTTCAAAAAAATTATTTTCGATTTTATCCAGTTAATCTTAAAAAAAAATGTCAATTTTGGCTTGATCAGGGTCAGTGTTCACTTCGAACATGTGCTATAAAACCTTGTGCATTTGAAAAATTACCTGAAACATTACGTGAAACATTTAATAGTAATAAACTTAATCGTATAGAAACTACTACAAAACAAACAGAACAATGTTCATCAATTGATACAAATTCAACTCTTGGTTTAGTTAATAAAAATTTAAGTGATGAACATAAACAAACAATTGAAAATTGGGTAAAATTTGATGATATACAATCAGAAAATTTTTGTGATGTTGATGATGAAACATCAACTGATTTAGAATATATTGATTTATTACTTAATATTGAACGTTATACTGGTTATTCAGGTATATCAACACAAAGAATTTGGTCAGCAATCTATAATGAAAATTGTTTTTTTTTACCTGATTCAAAAGTTTATTATAATTTACGACAAAAACGTTTAAATGCATATAAAATGTGTCTTGAAGGACGAACATTTTATCGTCTTATCTCCGGCCTTCATTCAAGTATTAGTATACATTTATGTGCACAATATTTTTTTCCAACATTAGGTGGAGGTTATTCAGGTTCAGATGGACGATGGGGACCAAATCTTAATGAATTTAAACATCGTTTTGATCCTGAAAAAACAGATGGTGAAGGACCAACATGGTTAAAAAATCTTTATTTTATTTATTTAATTGAATTACGTGCTATATATAAAGCACGAGAATATTTACAAAGTCAAACATATTTTACTGGAAATCAAACAGATGATTTACATACAAAACAATTATTAACAGATAATTTATTAAAAGAAATTGAACCATTTGCATATCATTTTAATGAGAATGATTTATTTAAAAATGGTAATGAACAATTAAAAATTGAATTTAAAGAACATTTTCGAAATATAAGTCGAATTATGGATTGTGTTGGATGTGATAAATGTAAATTATGGGGAAAATTACAAGTACAAGCATTAGGTAAAAATATAAGAAATGAAATATTTTTAGATTTCAATTTATTTATTTTTAGGTACATCATTAAAAATTCTTTTTTCAGAAAATCCAATACAATTACAACGTTCAGAAATTGTTTCACTTATTAATGGCTTTACGCAATTATCAACAAGCATTTACAGACTTGAGCATATATTTAAAACATGTCTTAAAACGCATACTGAACTATGAAAAAAAAAATTTAAAAAAAAAAAGAGATACAAAAGAACGATTGAAAATATGTTTTTGAAACATTCTTTTATAGAATGTCAATGAAACATTGTATTAATAATCAAAATATTTATTTAATCGTTCTTTTAACGTTTTTCTTTTTTTGAAATTTATTTTTCATAGTTAGAGACGTTGAATGGCGATATATTTTCTTTGCTTTGTGTTGTCCTAGTCAGTTCTTATGTCAAAATTATGGTGATTGCAATCAAAATTTTTAAAAAAAAAACGAGAAATGTATATTTTTTTATATGTAATGGTATTTGACGTATTTATTCTTTTCGCGTTTTATTTTCGTAGATTTTACTAGCATTCCAACATTACTTTTCTTGTTTTGATTATATTTGGTTTTATTATTGTTGTTGTTGCTTCTTGTTGCGCAAAAAACTCATCTATATAAAGGTCTAATGTACTTCTTTTTTGTTATTCTTTTTTGATTTGAAAGAGAATGATAAACTTAAGTTATATTATAATTTTCAGATGGCTACTAGTGTTGCTGCTGCCGCATCATCATCATCATCATCTTCAAACGTTCATACAACTCCAGGGAATCTTTCGAATTTTATTCCATGTCAACATACATTTGTTGCTACAAGAGCTAAACAAGATCGAACTCATAATAGTAATGATTCGGATGAACATCAACGAGCAACTGTTCCACGTGTATGTCGTCTTCGAACACGTGATAATACAATGGCGATTTATGCACTTGTTGATCCCATTGATACAAATATGCTTGCATCAGATGTTTGTGTTAATCTACTTGTAGAACAATTAAGTGAAATATCATTTGATGATGATTCTTATAAAGAAAAAATTCCTAATAGTATGCAAAAAATTTTTTATGAAATTGAAAATCGTTTATTACAAATGACATTTGATCATGCACAAGAAAAAATAACATTAGCACCATCAAGTGTTAGTGCTGCTGAAAAACTTTTACCTTCATTAGATGAAGCTGAATCTGGTGCTTTTTTATTTGCTGCAACTGTTACACAATCCAATGTTTTTATTGCTTATGTTGGTTAGTATGATTTAAAGAAATTATGTTTTTTTTTTGTATAATTTATATTTGATTTTCAATAGGAAATATTCGAACTTTTCTAATATCAATTAATAATGGTGAATTAGTAGTAGCTGATAATCGACCACAATATTATCATACAGGTTCATTACATATAATTGATAATGATGATGAAAGTCGTCGATTAAGAAGTCTTGATGTTGATATTGATCAGATAAGAAGTGAAGGTTTAGATAAAAAAAATTCAAAATTTACTCGATGTATTGGGTAAGAATTTTATTTTTATCTAAGAATTATATTTAAATTTATTATTTTATAGAAAATTATCTGAAAAATTACTTTCATCAGCAGCATCAGCTAATGATGTTAATGAAGCACGATGTAATCCACTTATATGTGAACCAACTGTTGATAGATTTAAAATTTTTCCACATGATTATGCACTTGTTATGATGACTGATAAAGTCTATCAAATGTATTTAAGAACAGGTATCTATACACAGTACTGGACATAAGGTCTCGGACTTCCGTAAAAGTTATCCAAAAAATAATATGAATTTTGATTTTCATAAGTGCTATAATAATTCCGTAGATTAGTCTATATTTAAGTAGTCTACAATAAAAGTTTGAATTAAATACTAGTAGAATTTTAATATATCAATTTTGTGGACAAGTGGTATATAAGCCATAACTAAACGAAGGTACATCGTTTTATAACAAAAGTTTTATTGAAGAGAGTAGCATCTCTTATCTAGTCCGAGATAATACAATAAGAAAAAATCCTTGATATTGACCTGATATCTAACTCTTAGCAAGAAAATAGGACTCAAGCTTTTATCTACAATCAATACTAACCAAATCCTTACTGTAATACAAATTTCTAGGCAAACAAACTTTATTTAAATTATTTTATGTCAATATAATTTATCTTTAAATTTTTATTTTATTTTTTCTAAAGGTATTCCGGAACATGAAATTCCATCTGATTTTATTAATCTTCTTCGTGAATCTAGTGGTTCAATAAATCCAGCTCAATCTATTCTCGATGCAATTGATGATCGTTTTCAGAATATAAATATTTCTTCTAATGAACAAACAGATTTTCAAGATATGGGTTTACTTATTCATTTTTTTCATCATCCAAAAAATATTAATCAAACTCCACCATTACCAATTAAATTAAGTCAAATACGACGAACTGTTGATGGTGAAGTTACTGTTGATGAAGTAAAAAAATCTATTCAAAAAAATAGAGAAATGCAACAAAAACGAGAAAAAAGTCGTAATTCATCAATTAATTATGAACATCAACGTGAAACTCAATTACATACGACTACAATTGAACCATTTGTTCCATTTGATGTTTATGAAAAATTATTAAATGATAATGAAGAATTACGTTTAGCAAATAATATTATTACAGAACTTCTTTATACTCAACCAACATCAGTTATAGATGAAAAATTAACTGAATATCTTAAAGAACATCCATCTTTAAAATGCGATTGAATATATTTTTTTTTTATTTTTTTTTTTAAATATATTTGAATATATATTAATGTTTTATTTTATTTTAGATGTATTTAACATCTCATAAACAACAATGCGTATTCAAGTATTAACAGATAATTTTTGGTCTATAACATTATTTTGTTCAATTGTAACTGGTTTTATTGCTATTGTTACTTGTTTGACAAAACGTCGTCGTCGATATTTTAGTGAACATCGTCTTGTAGATGATATTCATCATTTATGGCCATTTGATGATTATATAGTTCAACCAACTTTATGTAATGTTTGTTCATCAACATTATTAGCTGGTTTTCATTGTTCATCATGTGGAATATATTTACATGAACGTTGTGTACGTCCTGCTCGACGTCTTTATCATTGTAAACATATGACAAGTGAACAAAAAATACTTCAACATCAATGGACTCAAGGAAATTTACCATTAGAATCTGAATGTGTTATTTGTAAACGACCATGTGGAGCTGAACCAAGATTATGTGATTATCGATGTATATGGTGTCAAAAAATTGTACATGATTCATGTATGAGAGTATTACCTATAGAATGTGATTTAGGAGAATTTCAACGATTAATTATACCAGTTAGTATATTATGAATATATTTAATTTTTATTATTTTGTTTTCTGAATAGCCTAATGCTGTTGTTTCACGTATTGGAAATAAAAAAATTGTTGGATATGCTCATTCAGTAGTCGAACGTATTTTACCATGTGGTATTGATGCTTGGTGTCCATTACTTGTTATTGGTAATCGAAAATCAGGTGGATCTAATACTGATCTTGTTTTAAATTCATTTCGAACTTATTTAAATTCTGTACAAGTAAAATATTCTAGAATTATTAATTAATCTTTTAATTATTTTTGTAATATATTTAAGGTAATTGATATTTCAACTATTGCACCTGCATCAATTCTTGAATGGTGTAATTCTCTTCCTGATATTGGATTTTATATTCTTGTATGTGGTGGTGATGGAACAGTTAATTGGATTTTAGAGAGTATTGAAAATACTACATCAGGAGTAAATATTTACATTCTAATTAAATACGAAAGTTTAGGATTTTTGATTTTCTTTCTATTAGATAAAACCTGCTGTTGGTATTCTTCCAATGGGTACAGGCAATGATCTAGCTCGTATTTTAGAATGGGGTGATGGAGAAGATTCTACTGTTGATGTTCGTACTTATTTAAAAAAATTATTAGCAGCTAAAGTTGTTGCTCTTGATCGGTAAGATTTTTTTTAAATATAATTTAATCAATATAATTTTTTTTTTTAATAAGATGGTCAATTGATATTAGTGCTACTGCTCGACATTTTGGTGTAGCAAAAGGAAGTACACGTGTATGTATTTTATTCTTATTTTGAAAATTATTTTTATTCTAGATTTATTTTTTATTTTTTTTTTATAGAATATGCGTATGTCGAACTATTTTTCAGTTGGTTGTGATGCTTTAGTTACACTTAATTTTCATCGTCGTCGAGATAAAATACCAGCATTTTTTGCGAGTCGTTTTGTTAATAAATTGCATTATTTTCATTATGGAACAGTCGATACATTTTTGAGTACGTAATTTTTTTTTGTTCTTATATACGAAATTTACAAACGGAATAACGAATACATTTGTGGTGTTTTTTTTTTGTATAGAGGAATGCAAAGATCTGCAAAATAATGTTATAGTATGTAGTTGTACATTTTAGTGAAAATTTAATCTATAATTATATAAAATATTTTAGCTTGAAATGGATGGACGAATTATTGAAAATCTTCCAGCATTAGAAGGTATTTGTATACTGAATATTTCATCATGGGGTGCAGGTGTTCGTGTTTGGGGTACAGGAGAAGATATTCCAGTTCAAAAGTGAATAAATTAGAAATAGACTTTTTTTTTCTGTTATCATTTAATTTTTTTGTATTTATTTAGAATTGATGATGGTTTTGTTGAAGTTTTTGGAATTTATAGTTCATTTCATATAGCTCAAATGCAAGTTGGTCTTGCTGATCCATTTCGTATAGGACAAGCTCGTCGAGTTAAAGTAAATCTTTTTTTTTTTAATTATTTTTCTATAATATTTATTAAATCATATGATTGATTTTAGTTAACATTGAAACGTTCTTTTCCTTGTCAATGTGATGGTGAACCATTTGAAGAAGGTCCATGTGTTGTAGACATTGAACATTTTTCTCAGGCTAAAATGTTAATGAATGTTATCAGCAACTAAATTTCAAAAAAAAATCAAAATAATGTATTCCTTCTGACAATTTCTTTGTTTTTCAATGTATTCCGGTGATGTTCTTGTTCTTTTTTTTTCCTTTCTAATTGTATGCTTGCACATCTGACAAAATGAATTCTAATTAACAAAAAAAAAAATAATAACTTTGTCTGATCCTCCACTTTTCTCTCTCCAGTATCAGATAGTCACAGTATGGATGTATCACTATTGTTCGTGTGTATGTATAATGTAATCAAGACTTTATCTTCATGGACATTTTTTGTTTATTTTTGTGTTCTGCGTAATAACATTTGCTTTTTTTTTATTCTGTTCTTTTTGGTCTTAAAATAATACAGTGAGTAATATCTCTAACATGTTGTGTACACAGAATTTTTTTTCTTGACATTCTAAAGAAAAGAAAAAAAATGGCATTGATAAGAACGTGAAATAAATGAATTTAGAGTCACTAAAAAAAACGTGTTTACGGTATCTTGAGCGATTATTATTTCAATGACATTTATTTCACTAAAAATCATATTAATATAAGAGCGCAAAATAAATATTTGTTTTTGAGACAAAAAAAAAAAACTAAATCGATTTATCGTTAATTTTTAATTTTAATCAAGCAAAAGACAATGAGACCGATGAATATTGAACGGTCGAAACCGGGTAGGTTATACTTTTGAATAATCTTGCACTTTGAATGATAGTTCCTTGTCTTAGCTTCTTTTTGGTGTTCGATTCGTGTTGCAGTTGCTTTTGTTGGTTTTCTTGGTATGGTTGCACATTATTCACAAAAGATTAGTGTTGGTATTGCTCTTGTTTGTATGGTTAATCATTCAGCGATTGATCATTCTAAAGCTTCCGTAGATATGCCTTTAACACAGGCTGATATTGATTGTCCACGTCTCCATAATAGTGTTAAAATTGTAAATAGAAAACAAAATAATTGTTTATTTGTATTTTTCTGATATATTTGTAGGAAGGACCATATCCTTGGACAAAGAATATTCAAGGTATTGTCTTAGGAGGTTATTTTTGGGGATATTTAATTACTGAAGTACCTGGTGGATATTTGGCTGGTCGATATGGTGCTCGATTTGTATTTGGTGTTGCTATGATTATTGCTGGTGCATTTTCAATAGCTATACCATGGGGTGCAAGTTTACATTGGGGTGTACTATGGTTCTTACGATCAGTTGTTGGACTTGCACATGGTGTTATATGGCCTAGTATGACTGTAATTATGTCACATTGGGCACCACCTAGTGAACGAGGAAAACTTGTTGGATTTATGAATGCTGGTAGATTAAATTTTATTTATAATTATAGAATAATTATTTATGATTTATTTAGGTGCTCAAATTGGTAATGTTTTAACATTGTCTCTTGGTGGTTTAATGTGTTCATGGAGTTTTCTTGGTGGTTGGCCATTAATTTTTTATTCTACAGGTATTATTGGTCTTATTTGGGGTATATTTTGGATATTCTTCTATACTGATTCACCTAATGATCAACGTTGTATTAGTAATCAAGAAAAAGAATATATTCTCGATGCTACACAAGAACAATTATCAAAACATAGTAAAAATGAATTTGAAGCTCCATGGAAAGCTATTTTAACATCTCCTGCTTGTTGGGCACTCTTTATTGTTCATACATGTAATAATTGGGGTACATATACATTTCTTACATCTATTCCTAAATATATGGCTGAAGTATTAAGATTTGATATTAAATCAGTAAGTAAATAATAATATAATTGAAATAAAAAAATAATTTTTATTTTCAATATAGAATGGATTACTTTCATCATTACCTTATCTTATGTTTTGGCTTAATATAAATATATCTGGTGCAGTAGCTGATATGATTATTCAAAGAAAAATTTTAACAATAACACAAACAAGAAAAGTATTTAATGTATTAGGAAATTTACTTCCAGCAATATTTGTTATTGGTTTAGCATTTATGACATGTAAAATTAAGTATATTGCTGTAGCTTTATTAACAATTGGTGTGACATTTACGTAAGAATTTTACATTCATCTATATTTTGATTTATTTTCTGATAAATATAGTGGATGTTGTTATGGTGGAGGTTTTATGCTCACAGCAAATGATATTGCACCAGCTTATGCAGGAATTATTTTTGGTATCTCGAATACATTCGCTACATTACCGGGTATTATAAGTCCATATATTGTCGGTGCTCTTACAGAAAAAGTTAGTTTTTAATATATATTAATTATATGGAACTAATCTACCGATATCTAAATAGGATTCAAGTAATTGGAGTTACGTCTTTTTTATTTGTGCAACTATCTATATTATCGGTATGATTGCATTTCTTTTCATCGGTTCAGGTGAAACACAAACATGGGCAATAAAACGTCCTGCTATAGATCCAACTTCACCAGAACAAGTACCTCTATCAGTTCGAACAGGTATTACTTGTTCTTCTAAGATATTCGTACCTAACAAATATCTTTTTATTTTAGAAACTAGTGGTAATCCATCAACAAAATAGCCCAATACATCATAATTCATTTTAGTATATTACTTAGCTAGTTCAACTAATATCATTCTGTATCAATGCATATGTTTTGAACATTGAAATTTTAGATGTAATAATGCTGTTTTTGTCCAATATTTAGTAAAATTATCACCAAATCCATATTGTTTTTGTTTTTTATTTATCGAAAGAAGTGATCCTGTAGAATTCTGCTTACGTTGTATAGATTGAATATTTGATTGAGATATTTTATTCGATATAGTTTTATGAATATTCGTTGTTGGACTAGCTTGAAGAATAATTGGTGAATTAATACTAGAAGATACTTTATTTTTTAAATATATTGTTTCACTAGATACTGGTAAGACTGCTCGACAGCTATATATCGATGGAACTTTTAAATCAAATTTATTATTTAGTAAATTGGATGATATTGGTTTATGATTATGTAATCGTTCAAGTTCTAAACGCCATAATTCTTCAACAGATATTTTAAGCATATATAATGCATGCTGAAATTCTTTATAATGTTTATTTCTTTTATGCAATGATTGAATTGATTGTTGTCTAAGAGGCAAATCAAGATTTAGCCTGGAGATCTGATTGATTGATGGTGTTGTTTCATCTATTCTATTGGCGAAGAATTTTGCATGTGTATTATTCATCTTCTTTCCTTATATTTGTATCGAAATTATATAGTAGAAATTGATTAGAAAAAAAATGATACGTTGTTTTAAGCAAAAAAACTAAATTATGCGCAAAAAAAAAACTTCATTTTTGTAATTGAGATATTAATATATCACAAAATAGTGATAAAAAATAAATTATGAATATCGATTGGTTCAATTCTTTATCGTACTAGGTTCTATATCTCTTCCTCTCAATAAATGTCAAAAAAACTACAGAGTGCCATCTATTCTTTTGAACATATTTTACAAGTTAGCGTGATTATTTTAATAGAAATCAACACTTAAAAATGAATAATTGTATTTTTTGTTCATTTATCTTAATAGAACAGTCTCATATTTAAATGAGGAGGATATTGTTAAATAGTATTTATCGCTGAGATATGAATCATATACATTCGACACTCATTAAAGATGTGCATCGCTCTCTATTTCTGTTTCGTTTGTATATATGCACATTATTGATAGAGCGGAACAAATTTTCTCGATATTGATCTGTTTCAATTTATGTATCAATAATAGTACGAGAAATTTATATTAATAAAAAATTTAGTACTATATGATCTTTAGAGCCAATGACATTTTCCCAAATGACACACCGACATATTCTTTCGAGAAGATTATAGGATTACTTCATATTGATTTGTTTTAGACTTGTTAGAGCATACAATAATGTCTCAACATATTCCAAGTGATCATGTACGTCTTCTACGACAATTTGTTACATTATGTAATGCTCATCCTGACATGCTTCACGCACCTGAACTTGACTTCTTTCGAGAATGGCTTACTAAGTAAATATTATTTTTTAACTATACAAGTTTATTTTTTTAATATTTTAAACAATTAATATATAGATTAGGAGCAATAATTCCAAATGTTACAAGTCATCATACTTCAGAATCAAAAACAGAAGCAAAAGAAACAAGTCATACTCATCATGAAAGCACTTCATCATCAAAAAGTCATGAAGAAACATCAAAAGTTGAAAGTGAACCAGAAAGTGAATTGGGTATGTTGACTTTTAATATATTGCTTATTTTATTATATTCATTCACATAGAATTGGATACAACTGGTGTAATTGAAGGTGATAATGATCCAGCACAATCAATGGGTGATCCTAATATTGAGGTACAGTTTTTATTGAATATTACACATTTTATTTTGACATGTATATATTGAATAGGTAACAGATGCTATGTTAGAACAAGCCGATGCCAAGCGAAGTGAAGCTCAAGGAAAACTTTCAGAAGGCGCATTTGAGGAAGCTATTTCATTATTTACACAAGCTATTGAAAATAATCCACAATCGGCTATTCTTCATGCTAAACGTGCCCAATGTTATATTAAACTTCAAAAACCGAATGCAGCTATACGTGATTGTAATCGTGCTTTAGAAATTAATGAAAATTCTCAACAAGCACTTAAATGGAGAGGAAAAGCTAACCGGTAAGTCAATGAAAAAAAAAACCAAAATAACAATTATTTTTATTGTAAAAAATTTCTTTTACAAGTATGTTGGGCAATTGGGAAGCAGCTTATCAAGATTTTTGTAAAGCTCAATTATCTGATTTTGATGAAGATGTTCAAACATGGTGTAAAGAAGTTGAAACAAATGTATATCTTTCGATTTTATTTTTCGTCAAAAAATTGTTCTATTATTTTTGAGTAGGCTAAGAAACTTACAGAACATAAACGCAAATATGAACGACGTCGAGAAGCAAAAGAAGTTGATGCTAAACGAGAACGCATTCGTAAAGCTCAAGAAGCGTATGCTAAAGCAGAGCAAGAAGAAAATGAACGACGAGCACGAGAACAACAATCACATTATGGAGGAGGACAAGAATTTCCAGGATTTCCAGGTGATTTTTAATAATTTATTATTTGTTGCTGATGTTTTATAAAAATATTTATTTAGGAGGAATGGGTGGCATGGGTGGTGGAGCTGATTTAGGAGGATTGGGTGCTGTTATGAATGATCCAGAAATATTAGAAGCATTACAAGATCCAGATGTACAAAAAGCTTTTTCAGTACGTCATATATCCTCGTTTTGTCCTATTTTATCAATTAGTTTAGAATAATTTTGTATAATTAGATATGCATTTCTATTGTTATTCTATAAGTATAGAATCCAAGTTTATAATACAAGGAAACTTAAAACCTAGGATCATTTTTAAAATTTCAGTTTTCTATATGTAACAATTTTAAATTTCTTTAAACAATATTCAATCTACCACTATCTCTACTCTTTGTACGAAAACTTTATGATAGACAATCATATAATAGCACATTCTATACTTAAGAAACCATAAGAAATTAGATTTTACAGATTTATTAAATTTATTCAGAATCATTCTTATTATGTCTTTACTAATATATAACATATTCCAGTTGCACAATAGAGTATTGTAATTCAATTTTCATTTTCATCAAAAACTATGTTGACGAAAGATAGGGTAATAATTTTTGCAATTATAAAAAATATCTGTAAAAAGTTCGATATTATATATATATATTTAATATTATTTCAGGGAGTTTAAAATTACCCTATATGGGACACTCAAATTTTCATTTGTCCTAAGTAGGATTGAAATGTAAACGAGTTTTTCTTGAATCATGAATTTAAATGTAGTTTGTATTGAAATTATGAAAACATTTTGATTAAAGATAATGTTTATTGTAGGAAGTCAGCACAGATCCTTCAAAATTGGCTGCTCATCAGAGTAATCCTAAAGTGCGTAAAATTATGGAGAAACTTGCTAGCAAATTTGGTGGCGCTGGTGGACCCATGGGAGGTGGTTTTCCTGATTTTTCAGGTATGCTTAGTTTGTCTTATATACTTTATATCATTTTATGCTTATAGGTGGAATGGATGGCGGAGCTGGCACAGCAGATACCAATGATCTCGATTGATTTGCTTTTTTGTCGAATTTCATTTGAAAAACATGTCTTTTATTTATTTCTTTCATTTTGTTCGATCAAATATTTAAGACAGTCTTGCCTAAGTCATTATCACATCACCTTCTTTTCTTTTTGCTTTTTTTTTATTATAGGATAAAAGTGCATGAGTCTATCAGAATTGATTTCGAATATAACTTTTGAGTAACCATAAAATGGAGTACGTTGCTTAATTTATATTAATATGTTGATCAATATAGATTATTAAACATTATATTCAATATTATAGAAAAATTCATCAATGAAATCATCTCAATTCAGTTATCTAGTATATAGTTACTGCATTTTGACTATACTTTCACATAGTATTATTGATCTTCCATTATCCTTTGAAAATAGTGTATTTGCAAATTTATAGAAGTTTGAATAAGTTCAGAGAGAAACTTTAGATAATACAAAATAATTTTAATAGAAACATGGTGTGGATCTATTCGAGTTTTTATAAATTGCTCATTAGAGTAATATCAATATGATTAATATCTATTGACTTTTATTTTTCAGCACTACTACATGCTGTAAAATCTAGCTTTCAAATCAGATGTTTCTACACATATACTTCAATGGTATTTCAGTTGATGACTGACAAGTGTAAATTCATTAGTATATAAGCGTACTAAAAATATGCTGTTAGTATTTTACTCATTATTAGGTATAATATTGAATGCAGCATACTTTTACAACATTCTTGATTTTGGTGGTATCTCCATGAAGATATATATTACAAAAGACCGACTAAATATTTAAAAATTGCGAATTTAACGTAATGCTGATCAACACAAAAAACAACGAAAAGTTTATCGCACTTTTATGGCTTGAATAATAATAATAATCAGTGATTATGTCTCTCCAATAATTTCTTCTAATCTTCGATTCAATTCACTATTTTATGCTGTTGTGTTTTCAATTTAACTTTTACTAATTTCGTACCAAGAGCAATACCTCATTTTATTAAAAAATTTCTCCAACAAGAACTAAATTTAAAATGTGGCGAGTTGTTTTTATATATAATATTGAATTAGATTCTACTGTAAACAATGAATCTATGAGTATGTCAGTGAATACAAGAAAACAAAATGAAATAGGTAACAATTTACATACAAAATGCTGATAGAACAAAACATATTTCGATTTAAAAAAAAGGCATTATACTTTTTTAAACGTTAAATAGCTGCTTTCAGAAATTTTCTGCAATACTATCAACAAAATTTAAAATTTTTCAAATGTTGATTAAAATATTTCGATTCATAGGTTTTCGATCTGATAATTTTTCACGTACATCAAATATTATACTAAGCAGTGAAAAAGTTAATTTGATAATGTTTTATTTATTATTTTTCAGAATATTTTCGATTTTTCTACACCTTCTGTAATCGAACGAGACTTCTTATTAACGATCAAAGAAGAAATGGTACAAATTTGATCTTGAAATTTTGTCTTCATAAATGTTCTGCTTTGCACCACATAAAAAAACTGGTTTCGCAATTTTGATAGAGCATTAAATTATGTATTGTGTGGAGAAAAAAGAATTGATCTCGCATCATATTCTAACTCTTTGTTTAGTATCATGGTTAATTTCTCATCACTGTCCTAAGACAGGTTGATTCAATTCATTTTTTGAATAATCTGTAGACTGTTTTCACACTTAGTACTTAATTATTTTATCGAATAAAGTGTTCTGCGTATTTCTCAAATAGCACAAAATCAGTTCATTTTACATATGAATTTGCTTGACATCTTTACATCGATATATATTTAATGAGGTACAGATTTGTTATCTCCCCGCATTAATGAGTAAGGTAATATTGGAAAATAAAAACAAAACTTATGCGAGAAGATAACAAATCAATACCGTAAATTAGTTTAGTTATGATTTTGGAAAAGTAAATTTTTTTATTATTTTATCGCCAAAGCTGAAAATTTCTAGAATCTAAAAAGATGCTTTATTTGAACGGGTTGTGAAAGATTTGAAAAATGTATCATATCCAAGACGAATATTAATAGGATATAATTTATTAATTCATTAAGTAGGGTTACACAGTATAAGTCAAGGGATATGCACTTAGTTACGATTACTATTTCATTAGAAAATACATTGTGACCATAAATGCACCAATCTATTTACTTTATCTTGTGACACACTATTATTGTCATAAATAAAACTATTAAGTACAATTAGGTTGATTTCGAAATTAAATAATAATAAATATGAACCAATGGTTTGTATGACATATTGTAAGAGAATTCTATTTACAAAAGAAAGAAAAGATGCGCGGAATTTCATAAATTTCTATTTATTTTCCTGTGTGTTTATGTTCTATTTATTTCATTGGATTTATGTCGACAACTGATTTGATGGATATAGTTGCACCTTCAGAAAATATAATAATAGATAGTAAATCAGATGAACATATAGATCATCAAAAAGAAGAGCAAATACAAGAAGAACAAGATCAATTCGAAGATCAACAAAAAGAAGAACAAGATCAATCTGCAGATTATGAGAAAGAAGAACAGTATCAATTTGATGTTATTGTTATTGGGTCAGGACCAGGAGGTAGGTACGTTGCATTAATGAGTTAATGTATTTTACTATGCAATGATAATTATCTCTGTTTGTATCAGGTTATACGAGTGCTATTCGATGTGCACAACTTGGTAAGTCAGTAGCAATAATTGAACGTGATCTTGTTGGTGGTCATGCTGTGAATTGGGGTTGTATTCCACTTAATGCAATGATTGCTTCTGCTCGTCTTATCCGTTCAATTCATGAATCAGCTCGATATGGTATTGATATAACATCACATCGTATTGAATTCTCGCGTATTGCTCGTCATCGTGATGAAGCAGTAAAAAAAGTTCGTTCTCAAATAAAACATTTCTTAGAAAAGTAATTAATTATTGTTTGATCATTTATAAAACTTATATATTTCATTTCAATTGAGGTATCATATTAAAGTATATACTGGTATTGCTGATATTATTGATAAAAATCATATTGTAATAAAACCAATTCGACAATATATTTATACTAATGTGTATGATGCTGATGGTCGAAGTCCTTATGAAACTGATGATTATATGCCAATTAGAACGGATATTCATATTAATGGCAAAAATATCATAGTAAATTTCAAAGAAAAGAATTTCATAGTTTATTTTTTTTCTACAGATCGCATCAGGTGTTGAATATGAATTTCCCAAATTTGTTGAAGTAAATGATAAAAAAACAGTAGATCCTACACAACTTCTTTGGCATCGAAATATACCTGAATCATTGATAATTATCGGAGGAGTATTTTATTTACAAAAATAACTATGATAATACATTTTGATACTTTATGATAGGGTATATTAGGTTGTGAATTTGCTTCTCTTTATAGTCATCTACGTTCAAATATTATCTTAATAGAAAAAAATTCAAGATTACTTAAATTTATGGATGAACAAGTATCAATTGCAGTAGAAACACGTCTTAAACAGATCGGTGTTGAAATTATTTTAAATGCTAATGTTGAACGTGTATCTAAAGGTGAAGTTATCATGCAACTACGACAAACAAATACAAAACGTACTATTCTTGGTAGTCTTGTTGTTGTATGTACTGGTCGAAAGTCAACTTTTAATTATGAAAATTTACAAGAACTTGGTATTGCTATTGATCATGAACGATCAACTATTATTATTGATGAAGAAACATGTCGAACATCAATATCAAATATTTATGCATGTGGTGGAGTCGTATCATCTTGTTGGTCATGGGTATGTGAAGAAAAACAAGTAATAAATCTTGTTTTTAAATAAAATTTTTTCAATGACTAGGTACCTTGTGCTATACGTCAAGGTCATTTAGCAGCAAATGCAATATGTGAAAAGAAATTAAATGAATCTAATGATAATATCAAATTTCATATCGCTAATAATCCAGCTGGACCATTTGTTATCAATGTCATTCCAGCAGTTGCTAGTGTTGGTGAAGTACCAAAATTAACTAATGATGTTCTTATTTATACATTTAAATTTCAATGCAATCGAAGAGCTATAACTGATGATCAAACATGGGGTTTTATCAAAATGTGGACAACAAACACCGAACCAAAACGATTTCTAGCTATTCAACTCGTACATGAAGCAGCAGCAGAAATAATTGAATATTATAGTATGATTATTTCACTAAGTAAGCAATTAATAAATAAGATAACAATAATTCTTTATTATTTGTTATATTAGAATTTATATAATTATTTATATTTAGATATATCATTACGTGATGTATGTCTACTTCCATTTGCTCATCCAACTTATACTGAAAGTGTAAAAGAAGCATGTGAATATGTACTCGGTCAATCGATAAATTATGAAGGCACCTATTTGAATTAATTATAAATAAATATTCATTTATAGTTTTGATAATTTTATTACTTTTTTTTTTGTTTGGTTGAATACAGAAATAGAACGATGAAAACACAATATTTTCCTAATTGAAAGAAATAAGACAGAAAAAACAGAATCCTATGTATGTGTGTATATGTAGGTAAGCGAAGACATTTTGGAGGGTATGAGTCATAAAAAAATTGGCAAGAAAGTAAACAATCATTTGATAACAAGATCAACAAAAATATACATACACACACATATATATATATAAGATTCGCTCAATTAATTTTGGTTTATTTTCATGATATCTACTGTATGAAATCATAATTCTTGTTTTCCGTTTTACGAACAAAACATAACAACATATATAGAAAGACGAAATAACAAGAAAAATATGAAAAAACCTAATTGACTCAAATATTTCAATCCCACAAAGATATATGCATGTATGTATCCATATTAGGTCTAGATTAGGAAGGCAATTAAAAACAAAAGACAATAGAGATGTTAAATATAAGTTTATTTGTTATCATCAGAATATATATAGAAGATGGTAAAACAATTTTGTTGATGCTGATGATGTCGATGAAAGGACAAGAACAGATGTCTCTCTTTTAAATTAGATCGGCAACGTTCATTGGCATTTCTTGTATTTGTGTATTGTAAAATTGTTCAATATCACGTAATGTTCGTCGATCGTCATCTGTAACAAAATTTATTGCTACACCTTTTCGACCGAATCGACCACCACGACCAATACTAAATAAAATAAAATAACATAATATAAATAAATATTCGTATTTTTTTTTTAAAATTTCACCGATGAATATAATTCTCTCGATTATTTGGTAAATCATAATTAATAACAAGACTGACTTGTTGAACATCAATACCGCGTGCGAGTAAATCTGTTGTAATTAATACTCGACTAGAACCGGTTCGAAATTCTTTCATGATAACATCACGTTCTTTTTGATCCATATCACCATGCTAAAATAAAAAGAAAAAAGAAAAATGAATTTTATTTATTTTGTTAATCAATATTTGTTCACTCTAATAATCTATAAACTAAAAAGAATGACTTTACAATCGATTATTTCAATATTTGGTCAAGTCCAGTGCATTACATTTAGATTAATATATAAAATGAAATGCTTGGTAATATTGACCATATATATATATTTCAACTAAAATAAAATGATTTTATTTACCATAGCTGATACAGTAAAGTCACGTCCACGCATTTTTTCTGTTAACCAATCGACTTTTCGACGTGTATTACAAAAAATGACAGCTTGTGTTATTGTTAATGTTTCGTATAAATCACAAAGCGTGTCTAATTTCCATTCCTAAATATATATATTATATTATTTAAAAATTTTATTAGAAAATAACAAAATATTTAATAATAATTTTTCTCTTACCTCACGTTCGACAGTAACATAAAATTGACGAATACCTTCAAGTGTTAATTCTTCTTTTTTTACAAGAATTTTAATCGGATCATTCATAAATTTAGTTGTGACTTCGAGTACATCACCTGGCATAGTAGCCGATAAAAGAATGACCTGAATATTTTGTGGCATTGTTGTAAACACATCATAGATTTGTTCTTTAAAACCACGTGATAACATTTCATCGGCTTCGTCTAATACGAACATTTTGATACTTTTGCTACCTATATAATAAGAATGAATTTAATTAATAAAAGTCTAAAAAACATACGAAGAGCCGATCGATTAAGCATATCATAGACACGACCAGGTGTACCAACAACAATTTGAACACCTCCTTCGAGTCGTTTCATATCATCACGGACATTTGTTCCACCGATACAAGCATGACATGTAACACCCATATAATCACCAAGCGCCAATACTACCTTCTGGATCTATATAGATATAAATTATTAAACGAAGAAAAAAGAATAAATAAAAAATTATACTTGTTGGGCCAGTTCCCGGGTGGGTGCTAAAATTAATGCTTGACAATCTTTAAAATCCATATCAAGTTGTTGTAAAATTGAAATAGCGAATGTAGCTGTTTTGCCTGTGCCCGATTGTGCTTGAGCAATCACATCGTGACCTAAAATAATAAAAAATAACATAAAGAAAAATTTTCATTTTTAATATAAAGAATAAAAACGAACCCAAAATACACGGTTTAATGGCACGTTGTTGAATTGCTGAAGGACGTTCGAAACCATAACCATAAATACCACGTAACAGTGGTTCACGTAAATTCATCTGATCGAATTGTTCGACCACTTCTGTCCAATTACTCTCGATGGTTCCATCTAAATATAATCAAACAACATATACTTATTTATTAATTTTTTTTCTCTACTTACCAGGCTCCATCGAAGGAACCCCGGTACTCGAGTTCTGGTGTGTATCATTCCTAGAACACAAGTCAATGATTAGTTAAGATTATATAATATATAAAACTGTATTTATTCTAAAGTTTTTTAAAAGAAAATTTTCGTACTTGTCCCTAGACATCGTGTTTGATTGGTGACATAATCTAGTTTAGAACGGATAAAATAGAAAATAATTAATGTATTTTTTTTTCATAAAAATGACAAAACGCAAATGCACGTATACATATACACACACACACACACACATTTTTCGAGAGTCAGGCAAGCATACAACCAAGATGGCGGATGGATAGTAAAGATATTCTATTGTACGATCGAAAGGCTAGTTTACATCGGTAGAGAGGGCAGATTCAAATTGGAAATTTTTTTTATTTCAAAAAAAAAGATAATTCTAATTTTTTTTTTCAAAATACATACTCCAACGGAGATTTTGTTTTGTAACCGTTTGCTTTTGTTTTCGTTCGAATGTCGCTCATAGATGAAGAAAAATAAAATAGTAATGCATTTCAAATGAAGATGATCTAAAAATAAGGAAGAAAAAAAATTGCTTAGCAACCAAAATAAGCAACGAATAAGAATGGCTTCTACTGTGTCGTTATATATATTATTAATCCCAATACAAACGAGATAATAAATTTAACAAAAAAAAAATTTAAATAAAAAAAGGGAAATTCTTACTAAACAAGTTAAATGTAGACAATATAAATGAAATGGAATATATAATATGTACAGAGTATTTAAGTGAATGTAATTGCGAAAGTCCATAAGCATCGTAAATGAGTCAAAAAGTTTAAAGGTCTTCAACAAAAAAACTAACCAATGAATTGATAAATTCCAAAAAAAAAATGAAGTAAAGTTCTCAAAAAGCAACTTCTCACTTTTCAACCTTCAACATCATTCGTCACCTAAAAAAGACGAATTAATACTTTTTTTAATGTTATTTGAACGGTTGTCACCATATGTAACATTAATATATGTTGTTAGACTGCGCTACAATCAATGTTGCGAGAATAACCAATGAATGATTAGATTGTTGTGTCATTGATTTAAAAAATCTCTTTTTTATTTTCTTTCTTGATTTGTTGAAATTTGTATGATGGCTAATACTTCGTATCGTCTTCGTTGTCAATTATATGGACATGAACAAGATGTACGTTCTGTTTCAGCAATAACGGAATACGATGGTATTGTTAGTGGATCAAGAGATAAAACAGCACGAATTTGGCGTCCATCAGAGTATGTTAAATAAAAATATTCATATCAAATTTTGAAAAAAAAAAAGAATTTTTATTTAGTAAAACTTCATTTGAACAACGTGCTGTATTAAAAAATCATACCAATTTTATTATTGCTACATGTTATATCCCACCAAGCGGTCGATTTCTGGATGGTCTCATTATAACAGGAGGCAATGATAAAACAATATGTGTTTATTCAGCTAAACAAAACGCTTTATTATTTACACTAGAAGGACATGAACAAACAGGTAAAGATTTTTTTAAATTATACTTATTAAATGTTACTTTTCATCTTTATTTAAAGTTTCATGTTTATCACATGTACCACAAAGTGATCTATTATTAAGTGGATCATGGGATACAACTGGACGTGTATGGTCTTTATCCACTCAAAAATGTATTCAAACTCTTAAAGGTATTTATATAATATATTTTGAAGAATAATTATCTTTTTTTAACATTTTTTTTATTCTTCTTAAAGGTCATAGTAAAGCAGTATGGGCTATTATTTCCATGGGTGATACAACAGATAATTCAAAAATTATTTTAACTGGTGCTGCTGATAATTTAATTATAGCTTGGAAAAATCAGATAAAAGTTCAAACATATGAGGGTAAATAATTAAATATAAATCATTATAATTTTATCAATACAAATCTTTTTTTTTTATAAAAAAGGTCATACAAATTGTGTTCGATCATTAGCAGCATTAAATTCAAATGAATTTTTATCATGTTCAAATGATAATACTATTAAACGATGGAATCTTAATTCTGTTCAATGTTTACAAACATATGAAGGTCATACAAGTTTTGTTTATAATATAACAATTATATCTCCTGAACGATTTGCATCTGTGAGTGAAGATCGTTCATTACGTTTATGGTCGTTTAATCAAAGTGAATCAATACAAACAATTCGACTTCCAACACCAACTGTATGGAGTGTTTGTTCCTTAGCAAATAATGATATAGTAGTTGGATGCAGGTTAGTTTCGTACAAAAAAATAAATATAGATTAATTTATAATGAAAAAAATTAAATTTTAGTGATGGTCGTATATTTGTCTTTACAAAAGATCCATCACGAACAGCAACTATGGAAGAAATTACTGCATTTGAAGAAGAATTAGCTTCATCAAGTATTCAAACAAAAACAGGAGATTTAGGAGAAGTTAAAATAAATGATTTACCTGATGAAGATGCTTTAAAAAAACCAGGAACACGTGAAGGTCAAACAACAATGATTAATAAAGGTGGTGGACGTGTTGAAGCATATCAATGGAATATGCTTGATCAACGTTGGATGAAAATTGGTGATGTTGTTGGTTCAGCTGATAGTACAGCACAAGGACAAGCATCAGCTACAGGAGAAAAAATTCTATATGAAGGAAAATATTATGATTATGTATTTAATGTTGAACTTGATGAAAATGTTCCACTTAAACTTCCATATAATTTATCAGAAGATCCATGGTATGCTGCACAAGAATTTATTCATCGACATGAATTAAATCAAATGTTTCTTGATCAAATAGCACAATTTATTATAACAAATACAAAAGGAATGGTTATTGATCAAAGAGCAACAGATTTTATGGATCCATTTACTGGTTTGTTATATACATATAGATAATAATTTATTGTTATTATTCATAAATAATATTTAGGTACTGGACGTTATGTTCCTGGTAATACATCATCAATGGATACATCAGGACAACGATCAAATAATGATCCATTTACTGGTACTGGACGTTATGTACCTGATGGAAGATCATCATCAAATACAAAAGAAACAAATACCAGTCAAGATCCATTTACAGGTACAGGACGATATGTTCCAAATGGTAGTAATAATCAATCATCAAGATCATTGTCTGCTTCACAAACATCTGTTATAAGTATGAAATATTTAGATATACAAAAACACAAAATATTTTTCATTATTTTCTTTTTTTTTTAATGTCTTTTAGAAACAGAAAAAGATGCTGAACTTACATCAGCATTTCCACAAACTCATTATATTACAATGACAAATGCTGATATAATGAAAATTCTTAGTAAACTTAAAGAATTTAATGATAGTGCAACTGGTGATGGTCTTCATTTAATTGATAATCAATTTGAAAAAATAAATGAATTAGTTCATGGAAATACAACTAATCTTGAAACAAAAATCAAACTTTTATATCAATTACTTAAATGGCCTATTGGTATGTAACTAACTAATATCTATTGAATTATTTTTATATATTTATTTTTCTATTTTTAGACAAAATTTTTCCTATATTAGATATAATACGTTTAATTATTACTAATTCTGATGTATGCAAATATATATTTGAAGATGATAATAAATCAAATGAATTTATTTTTCAACTTTTTACATATATTCAACCTGACCAATCAGCTAATATAATGCTTGTATTTCGTACATTAACAAATTTATTTTCAAATGATTTAGGTGAAAAATATATGATTAAAAATAGCAATTCAATATTAGCTAAAACACTTATTTATTTACCATCAGCAAAAAAAAATACTCAAATAGCATTAACAAATGTTATTTTAAATTATTGTATTTATGCTTATAGAAATAATGATGAACGTCTTTCGAATTATTTATATGAATGTTATAAAGAATTTGTTGATATACAATTTGAATCTGATGGTGCAAAACGTCTTATACTTGGTTTAGGAACATTATTTTATACGAATGCTGATCTTGTTCTTAATTTACAAACAACAACTGATAATAGTGCTAAACGATTTTTTATTGCACTTGAAAAATCAGCATCACAATTAAATGCTGATACACTTGAATGCTTAGAACGATGTCGTGCACTTGTTAAAAATTTGTGAAATTTAAACAAAAATACAAAAAAAAAACCAATAAATCCCGATTTTTTTTTCTTTTTCTTTTTTTTTTTACATAAAATAAAAACAAAGTTTTAAAAATCATTTATATCCAATCTAGATGTTTTCACGTGTAACATCCCTTTCAATAAAAACAAAACAACAAAAATTAGATAGATTACGTCCACCATCACCATGGACAAATGATCTTGCTGATGAAGGTGTTGCTGTTTTTGTTGTACAAGCAAGTAGTTTTACTAATATTGGTGAAATGATAATTAAAGAAAATATTGAAATTTGCTTAATAATAAAAAAATCTTTTTTCTTTTTTTTGCTTATTAATAGTTATTGATTTATAATTCCAAAAACGGATTCTTTTTTATGTTAGTGTGCTGGTACAGTTGATTTAACTCATAATGATGTTGATCTTTCATATAAAAAAAAACTTTTACAATTTATATATCAATGTCAGGTAATAAAGATATTTTTATTCTTATAGAAATAAAAGAAAATAATGTTATAATGAATTATAATAGATTGAACGTCGTTTACCAAAGAAATTATCTGAAAAATCTATTGTACAATTACAAATAACTACTGAACAAATTAAACTTTTAAATATTCATGAAGTAATAAAAAATAATACAGTAAAATTCTTCTGTAGTGGATGTTCTTCAGTTTTTTTGTTTTTTTTACAAAGATAAAATTTTTCGAAGAAGCATATATATTATCCAAATATCAAATTTGAAAATAGAAAGATTAGTCTTTGTTAAGATAATCTTGGATAGAGATGTTTTTTATTACTTTTGAATACAGACAAATATTAATTAATGGTAATTTGAGATGGAGATCAAGGTGTATAGCTGAGAACAGAAAGAAAAAAAATCGAAATCGACAATATCAGCAGTTATCAATTGATGACACACTAAATCAAATTATATATCCACAAAGGAAAGGTTCGATTCTAGAAAAAATCATTTCGTGGAAGTGTCCATTGTGAAAAATTTTACTGTATTATATTTTCTTAATGATATAATTGATTTCAATAGAAAACAATTTTATCTATTCCTCCTCATCATATCATTGCTTGTTATTATGTTGAATATGAAAAAGATCATATTGTTACAATGAAATATGGTATAATTTTTACTCCCAATTTTTATTAATTAATTTATATTATTATTAATTTAGTTTCAACAAAAGATGAATCTTCAACTGTTGAATTAATTATTTTTCTATTAAATGATCGTCATGAAGCTGATGAATTATGTTCATCAATGGATTTTTGTTTTCGTGCAGTTTATATAGCTAATGAACAAAATTCTGATATAAGCAAAAAATTATCTCTTCTTACTGGATCACTTTCATCAACTCAACAATTACGTAGTTCATTTGATTCAACATCTTCAACACCATCAACTATTCGTTCATTATCATTAGCATCAGCATCTTCTGCACGTGTTATTTCACCAGAAGCTTCAACTGTTGTTGTTGATGATGATTTATCAACTCCACGTCGAAGACATCGGTAGAATTTATTATATAAATCTAAAATTATAATTTTATTGATTATTTTTTAAGACGACCACGTACTCGAAATGATGATAATTCACCAACTAGATCTTCAACAAAATCAACATCAAAAATTATTCGAAATTATCTTCTTAATGTAAATAATATTTTATTTAATGAAATATTTTAGTAGGATGAATTTTCTTTTTCTAGTTACAACTTGAATTAAAAACAAGTGAATTGGCTGAATTTGGAAAATTACTTACTGAATGGCAATCAAATCAATTAAATACAAAAACATTTATTAAACAAACAGCTCGTTTATATGGAGAATCTCGACGAAATTTACTTGATGGTAAATAAGATGATAACTTAGATTTTTTTTTGTTTTTGATGTTTTAGTATTCATATTTTCTTAGGTTTACATGAATTTTTACCAATTGATGAACAAGCATGGTTTTTTGAATATTTAAATAATCTCAAATCAACTTCATCATCATTATTTAGCAGTAATGAATCATTACAAGATATTGAGGCTTTGTAAAGAAATTTTTCTATTATTTTTATGTACGAATTTTTCTCTTATAATTTATTAAAATAAAGATATATCCTTCTTCAGCATATAATGATCATCTAATATTAGTGTATTTGTGTAGAACGAATTTTCAGAACTCGTTTAAATACTGAAATTCCTGCAATTTCTTTAATTAAAGAATTTTTATATTATTTCATTTAAATAATTCTTTATTATATAACTTAATGATTAATTTTCCAAAACAAATATTTGGTGAACCTCTGAATATCATCTGTCAAAATTTCGAATGTATTCTAAATTTGACATTCGAAAATTTTTTGTCTAGTTTTAAGTATGTTTATATTAAAAAAAAACAATTTTTTTATGATGGCTTATCAAGAAATTTCGTCTGTACTGAAACTATATTCCTTAAGTGAAATTTTTTCTCATCAATAATAACATGATTTGGATATGATATATATTTTCTTTCAATTTGTCAGAAGAAAAATAAAGAAACATGTCGTCGAATAATTTTTCTTCTTATTTAACGGAAAGGATATAGAAAACACGTGATAGTAATCACGATGTTCATCTTTAGTTATTTGAACAATAAATTATTTTAAAAACATGTGTAACGTTTGTATATTAGAAAAATAATGACTAGCCAAGCATTTAGTCAAGGAATTCATTTAATTGAAAAATCAGATTTTAGTTTATTACGTTTATATATTGAACAAGAAGTGTCAAATGCTAGTTTACAACAACTTGTAGAAACAATTCAAAATTCAAAAGATTCAGAAGTAAGTTCTAATAGATATGTATCTATAAATCAAGTAACAATTTATTAATATGTGATAGATATGTTTCTATCCATTTATTATTCCAATTCAATTAGATAAATGTTATCAAATTTCTAGTAATGATTATATCGTTTGTTATATGTTATATTAATAATAAAATAAAATAAATCATATTTAGATTCATTTACTGAATTTATAATTCATCAACAAAGACGTGCTACAACATATGCTCAACAAGTATTAATATTTAATTTGGCTATACCATTTTAATATATTCTTATTATAATTTTTTTTATAGATTATTTACAAGAATGTTAAAAGTCTTTGTAGTCATTCGAATCAAATTGTCATTCGATTCGTTTATGATAAATTACCACCACGACCAGAGTAAATTTCATTATTTATTTTTTACATATCTAAAATCTAACTAATATTGTCAAAAAAAAACTAGATTTCATGTATTATCAAATACTTCACAAGCTGATTTATTATCTCGTACACATCCTGTTCGTTTTAATGGTACTGTAATTGCATCAAGTGCTGTTTCACCTTACATGTATTCTTAAATTTTTTTATTCTTTAATTTTACATTAACAATTATATTTATTTATATTAGACGTGGTCTCAAATATGCATGTCATAGTTTGTTATGTCCTTTAAGTGATCGAAAACGTCAAAAGTTTGTATTATTTGATATTGAACATCCATATGTTTGTAAAGTTGGAAAGTTAGTACGATTAAAGATGGAAAATAATTTCATTTCTACAAAATACTCTATATTTATAGAACTATTTTATGTGATGGATGTGATTTATTTCTTAATGAAGATATTAATAAAAGATGGACTTCTGGTATGTATACCATACATTTATAAAATCATCAATATTTGTCTTTTTGTATAGAAAAACTTGTTATTGCTGTCAAAATAAAAGAACCAGAAACACCTATTCTTTCATCAACATATGATCTAGAATTTGATACTTTATTATCAAATACATATACTATAATTGTTCGTGGTAAATGAACAATGAATTCCTTGAATGATATGTCTTCGAATTTTTTTTTTTCGTTTAGATGAAAATGTTTCAAAGATTCGTCTTGGTGGAAAATATAATTTCATTTGCTATCCTATTTATGATCCATATTTGAATCGTGTAATTTTTGAAGTATGAATAATAATTCAATTATATTCTTTTAATTTTTTATACAATATTTACAGACGTTACAATGTGATTCATTTCAATTACAACGTCTTTCTTTACCAGATTCTATTCGTCATTTACATCATAATTTTGCTCATCATCATTCATTCAGTTTTCTTAATATTCTATCAACACTTTTCTGTCGTATGTCTTATTTAAAATATCTATCTTATTTTTTTTTTTTTGATAATAATTATCTTAATAGCACATATTCGATTAGCGAAATATTGTACTCATGTTAAGATGGGTTTAATACTTAGTCTTGTTTCATCATCACTTCATTTACTTATTGTTGGTAATGAAAGTCGTGTAGCTGATATTCTTTGTCAAACAGCATTAAAATATGCTCGATATAGTATTATTCATCGACAACAATATCCACTTACAATTGCACCTATTTCAAATAATAAACATCATTCATTTATTGTTTCTGGTTAGTTTTGTATTTAAATATTTTTCTTATTATTTTTGTATGTAATTTTTTTTTTGTTTATAGCTGGTTCAATTGTTATGGGTGATGATGGAATCACTTATTTGGAAAGTATTGATCGTTTAAGCAAGTCACAAATAAAACAACTTATTTCTGGTTAAAAAAGAAAATATTTTTTGATTAAATTATTGTTATTTTTTGTTTATATAGCATTTGAAACTAAAACACTTAGTATTGAAGTTCATAAAAATGAAGAAGCATCAAAAATTGTTTATACTGTACCATTTAAAAGTAATATTTGGGCTTATCATGATAGTCGTTTATGGTTGCATGGTGATCGAGTAGTAGAACCAACTAATGATTTATCACCAGCATTAGCTGAGTAAGTTTCGATTTATTTTTATTTAGTTTAAAATAGTGTATCTCTATTTGATTTTAAAGTGCATTCAGTCTAGTGTTGCCACTAGATGAAATTGAATATGAATATGGTAAGAAAATATTCTGTCTTTTTTGGGTTTTTTTTAAAATTATTTATTATTATAGAAGAAACAATAGATTGTTATTTGGATTCAATATTAAGTAATGATAATCAACAAGAAATAATTGATCAACGAACTAGTCAATGGATTGATGATATTCGTAGTGTAATTATATATTTATTTCTTATTGAATCAAATAGGTTGTCTTTTTTTTTTTTTGTTAAAATATAGTTTCTTGCTTTTGTTCGAATGATCGATATGCCATTGAGTGATGAAGCTGAATTTCTTTTGAAAAAATATTTTTGTGCATGTCGTCGAACAAAACGAACTCTTTTTGCTTATACAGAATTACCATCTTCGACGACTGATGTTTTGTAAGTTGATTATATATGATTTTATTTACTAATTTTTTATTTAATATAGAACACAAGTATGTGAAGCTATAGCTAAATGTAATGCACATATGGAAGCTACAGAATCTGATATGACTTTCGCAATTTATTTGTTTGAAATTTCAACAATGACTCGACTTGGTAAGATGCTTTTTTTTAATTTGATCGACTAGAATGATTTTTATTGTGCATAGGTTGTGAAAATCTTGTTAGTGAACAATATCGATCACCACCTATTCTTACCGATCCAGTTTTAATTGATGCTGTGAGTTTAAATAATTTATTTGTTATTTTATTCATGAATTCATTTTGATTTTGTTTTTAGATTGAACAACGTATGATTATTTTCTCTCAAGAACTTGCAGCATTTTGTGATCAATATACTCCAACTTCAACTCAACATCGAAGATACACTCAGCAATCATCACCATTTATCTACTAGTGACCTCAAACATATATTGAAAACTTTATTTGTTGTGTGTTTTATTATTTCATTTTTTGGTTTAATAATATTTTGCATATAGTGAACGTCGCTATTTTTCGAGTCTCGAGATACAACGATCATTAGACGAATTCAGACACTGTTGACAAATACGTTCTTTCCTTATTGTTCAGGTCTGACAATGTGTGTGGAAAATAGTAGTATACGGATGATATTTCTGCAATTGATCATTTTGTTAAAATATAGGCCGTTTTCATTCTGTAGTTTTGAATGATTTGGATATTTTTTATCAATATAAAGTGCGATTCTGTGTGCCATGAAACACGTAATTCCAAATTTCATAATAGATTCCAGTCGAGGAAGAAACATTATGTTCACATATTGATTAATTTCGAAATTATAATGCTATTCACATGATATCTCTAAAAATTTTTTGATTTTGATTTGAAGCTTATAATCTATTGTTCTTTGACCGTGTACGTTGTTGGATCAACTCTCATACATAGGCAAAATGAAAAATAGTGAAAGATGAAGTTGATTTTTTAAAAATATTTATTTAATGGAATTATCTACTTTGTTTTTCTGTTCGTATGTAGTTCAGTCATAAGAAATATTTATATTTATTACTTCTCGTATAGCAGCAGCGATAAAAGAAAGACTGAAGAAAAACAGTAACAAGTCCATCAATTTTAATATAGTCATTAAAAAACGTTCTTCATTTTCTAATAGTATTAAAACACCAAGATACGTTTACAGTTATTTGTTTAAAAAAAAGCAGTTCGAAAAAATATGATATCGAGAATAAACGTTCAGAAAAAAGGATCAACGATTTTATAGAAATATAACTTTATGAATTTTTAGAGAGAATATACCTAATCAGTTTAGAGTTGGCGCGTTATATACTATGTTAAAAGAGGATGAGTCAAGTTTTCTTCTGAAAGATTTCGAACCATCTGCTGTTCGACTTAAACGTAAACTTCGTCTAATTCTCAACAAAAATCGTCTACAAGATAAAATCAACGAAAAAAATGTCACTTTAAGTGAATTTATATTTTATTTAGGTAATTATTTCATTCATGATTATACTTATTAGCATTTTTAATCTAAATCTCTTTAGTATTTCTTATAATTGTTACAGTTATTTGTACCATAAATTCTGTGTCTCAAGATATTTTCAATGCAGACAAATGTATTCGACGATTATTTGTTAATAAATTAGAACTATATACAGTTAAAACGATTGATGAATTTTGGGAATATTTAGATCGATTTAATGAAGAGCTTTATAGTATGAATTTTATTTCATATAATATCTTCAATTCTTATTTATATAGGTAATGTTGTTCAATGGAAAGAATCAACAAATAATTCCACTGATGAGTTCAATTATCAAATATTATTATCAGATGAAAATTTTATTCTTGGTATACCTCGTCTACGTCAAATTCGTGTTAATGATTCTTATTGTCATATTATTAAAGATCTCAGTGTACGACCAGTTAATTGCTATGCACCTTATCATAAATCTAAAGAATATCAAGATAAATTCATCTCTGTCACAGATTATCAATACGATTATACATTACCAAAGATAACAAGAGCATTAAAATTATCTAATGTATATGGACCTTATAATACTGGTGGTTTTATATATAATTTTCGTCCGATAAAAGATTTAAATGATGAAGCAATAATAAATTTAAAAAAAGGTGCTTGGTTAGATTTGAGTACACGAGCAATTTTTATTGAATTCATTTATTTCAATCCAAATACAGAACTACTTACATCACTCAATATACTTTTTGAATTTCTTACAACTGGTAAAAAAATTTAATCAAAATAAATATAAAAGAAAAAAACGATAAAAATTTTATTTTTGTTTTTAGGTACAGTTGAAGTAAAAGATTTTTTCTATACAATTTCAATTAATGGTTATTTTTATGGACGAAAAAAAATATTAGGCATATTTCAAATATTATTTATTCTATGTTATATTATATTTATTTTTTATTATGTTGGTAAAATAGCTGAACATCGTTTAATGTTTATTATATCATCTGGTTGGAATGTATATGATCTTGGTCTACTTATTCTATTTACAATTTCATTCTATTTTGATATTTTATTTCTTATATATATATCACAAACTTTAAAATGTTTTTCTATGACAAAAAATGATATTTTTAAAGAATTAACATATTTTATTGAAATACAAATTAATCGTAATGATGTACAAGCATTTATGACAGCAGCTAGTCTTATACGTTTACTTCGTTTTCTTCCTCATTTTTCTAATTTATTAGCAAATCTACTGGATGTATTCTGTAAATCAATTAGAAATTCACTTGGTTTTCTTCTATTATTTTTTCTTATTTTCATGTCATTTGTAGTGTTTGCTACATTCCATTATGGCAATGAACTATATGAAGTATGCTTTAAAACTCTTTGAAGCCGGGATTTTTTCTACTGAGTTGAATTTACTGTCATTTTTGGGATATGCCGGAGCTGAAATGATGAGACTACGATAAAATTTTTAGTCCTATTCCATGATGTTTGAACGAAATAGCTACCAAACTAAGGTAAAAAAATAGTTCATTTTGCATCCTATATCTTCTGGTCTAGGCTTGTGCTAAACATCTCATTGTTTTTTTCTGTTACAAAGAAAACGTCAGGATATAGGATATCACAGAGCTTTTTTTTCAAATTTCGTATTTTTTTTAGCGTAGAAAGGAAATCACAAACTCAATGACTCACTTCTTCCCTGCATCTTGACATGCTCTTTCCACGAAAAACCTCTTAAATATATTGAATAACCTTGGACAAAGAGTAAAAAACCTCTCTTTTAAGCAAATGATTACAGTAAAATATCCAAATTTTTAATTTCATTTCTGAAAGATACGAAGATGATCTACCTCTTTACGTGTTTATCTCAATCTTGAAATTTTTAATGATAAGTTACTCTTTTTGAAGGGATGAGAGCTAAAAAACAATGACAGTGTATTTTTTAAAGTCTTCCATATACTCTATCATTCATGTAGTTTTGTACGGTTCTCTACTCGCTTCCAACACTTATTGAAAATATTCCTTCAAGATTCTCAAATATCCGAAGAGGATGAGTTAAGCGACATTTCTACGCAACGTATATTCATATGTAATACTTGCTTATAAAGTCCCTATTCTCACACTCACCACTTTTGCTCTCGCGGTTATTGTTGCGCAGAAGTATCGTATCATGAAGTTTTAACTATATCTTTTAATTTACTTTTAGTTTCACACTTTTGCTCTAACATCTTATACACTTATTCGATGTACACTTGGTCAATTTGAGTATGATCGTGCCTATCGTGTATCACCAACATGGACTCCAGTAAGAAAGTTGTTTTCTTTTTTATATAAATACAAAAATGTCTAACAGATATTTTTCTTATCTAGATTTTTTATATGTTATATGTATGTGTTGTATTTTTTGTTTTACTTAATCTCTTAGTTGCTATTGTAAATGAAACTTATCTATTGGGTAAACAAGAACAAAAGCAATTTGAAGATGATCTTCATGAAGAATCTACTTATGGAATAAATACAAAAGAATCGAAAGTATTACGTCATTTGAAACGACCAATACTTCAAGCTGCAATTATTCAACAAATAAATCCTTTTCTTAATTATTTTTTTAATAAATCTATTGATCTAAATGATGATATTGATTTACGAACAGATGATAATAATAATGATAATGATGAAATATTATTAGAAGAAAAACAATTAATTATAAAAGAAAAATTAAAAAAAATTCTTCTTAATGATGGTTATAATAATGATATTATTGAGAAATTTTTTCAACGTTTATCATTTAATAATGATAAAAATAATGATGATAATGATATATTTCTCTTTCAAATGGAACAAAATGAAACTATTAAAACTCTTTATGATGAATTTAAAATTTTTAATAATCAATATGAAAAATTAGTAGAACATTGGAAAAAAACTGCTTTGACTGCACGTGAAAGAATTCTTATTAATACAGTTAATATTGAACAAGCATTATTAATGAAACAACATCTAGATATTCTTGATCAACGAATAAAAAATTTTGAAAATCTTATTCCTAAAGCACTTGAAAATGTAATTGAACTTTATGTTAATCATTTTTCAACAAATTAAATAAATAAATAAAGAAAGAAATTATGTCGCTGTATTAAATGTAACTGATGAGAATGATGATGATGATGGTGGTGGTGGTGGTAATGATACTGAAGATGTTATTGATTCATTTTGTACCATTAAACTTGTAACAACTTGTTCAAAACGTTTGGATTTTAATTGTGTATTTGGTTCATAAAATGGATTTGATACACAATCAATATATGCTTGATGTAAACGTTGAAAAAGTAATTTTATATCTGCATCTTTAAGTGACATTGAAGTTGAATGTTCAAAAATTAAAATAAATTTAACACGTGTAGATGAAACATATCCATAACTAAAAAGTAAAAGAATCAGAAAAAAAAGTATATTTAATATAAAAAGAAAAATATAATTATTTACATTTTGTATTCTTCTACTGGATAAAGTAGACCAAGATAAAAATCTTTTGGATCTCGATCACCTCCAGGTTTAGTTAATTGATTAACTTTATCATCAAGTATATCAATTGAAGCATGAATAAGAAAAAGAAATTTAAGTTCTTCTGTTGATCGACGAAGATAAATTAAATTCTATATAAATAATATTTATTAAGATTAAATCAAAAAAGGAAAAATTATTTTAACTACTTCTTTTATTAAAACTGCAACACAACAAGCCATTTTTAAAAATGAATACAAACTAAAAGATAAGACTTAAAACTTATTTGTCAAAAAAAATATTATCTAAAATCTCTTTTTTTCTTTCTATTGGTTTATAAAATAAACAAGTAAAATGTTATGTTGTCGCTATATGTCATTAACTATAAAAAATACATTTCTATAGAAATAACAACCTAACAACAATTCAATTAATGGCCGATAAATTTTATTGATTATTTATATATATATATACATTTTTAAATAGAAGAATAAGATTGATTATTTCCTATCATGTCGTTTTTTTCAAATCAATTTTCAATTAAAAAAACTAAACCACGAAAACATGCTTCGAGAACTCCACTTAAATTATCTGCTGATCAAATGGCTCGTGAATTAGGTCCCAGATATGATGAAATTGATGTCAGAATTGCAGATAGAAAAATTGCTTTTGATAAGGACAATGGTGATTGGAATACAGGTATAACAATAATATATATTTATATATATATATAAATATTTTGATATTATCTATCTAGGTGGTGCAGAAAGTCTTGGTGGAACTGGATCAAGTGGTAATGCACAAAAAATTCGAAAAGAAGTTCTAATATTACAAGAAGAAAATAATATGTTAAAATTAAAAGTTGATGTTTTATTAAATCTTGTTGCTGAATCTGTTGCTGAATTAACAACATCTCAAAAATAGAAATAATATTTTAATTGTAATAATTCTGACATAGTTTTTATCGTTTTTTTTATCATGATAGATATTTCGCAAATTTTCTTTTTCACAACAAATAGATTTAATATTTTGTAATTTTTTTTTTGTTTCATATTGTTAAACAACATAAATAAATTAATAAATTGAAATATAATTACAGGAGAATAAAATATAATTTTATTTGTGAATTATATTTAATTATATAAACCAATCATTTTAAATGATAATATTTCATTCGATAAAAGATCTTTGACAGTTAAAATGATGATTCATTTTTATCTTTGTGATTATATGGAAAAGAAAATAGTGATAGAGTAAATTTATTTACATTTTTCTAATGCATCCATATTTAATTGATGGTTTGACTGTTTTATTTCCTTTTGATGCTTATCAATGTCAACTTGATTATATGAAAGCTGTTGTTGACTGTTTAACTAAAGTCTGATTATTTTTTTTTGTTTGAATCTAAAAAAAAGTAAAATTTGTTTTAATATTTTCTTTTTCTACCTAAAGGGCCAAAATGGTATTCTTGAAAGTCCAACAGGTAAAAAGTTATTATTATTATTTATTAAAATAATATGTAATGATAGGTACTGGAAAGACTCTTTCTTTATTATGTGCATCACTTGCGTGGCTTGAACAATATAAAATATATAATTCCGATTCCAATGGTAATATTTTTCTTATATATTTATTTAAATTCATTGATATAATGTAGAAGCACCCGTTCAAATTATATATGCATCACGTACTCATTCTCAACTAGCACAAGTTGTTAAAGAATTCAAATCAACTGCTTATAAGTTTGAAAATTCAAATTAATAAAATAATATACATATATATATATTTATTTTAGTCGTATGAAAATAACTGTTTTAGGTTCTCGTGATCAACTTTGTATTCATCCAGATGTAAAATCTCTTGAAAATAGTTCTGATAAAATATCAGTTTGTCGAGAAAAAGTTCATCGAAAAACATGTTTATTTCATCGAAATTTTGAAAGTATATTTTATTTTAAAAATAAAATCCTATTAATTTATTTAAATTATAGCATCAAAACCTGATATTGTTAAATTACCACCAATGGATATTGAAGATTTGGTTAAAGAAGGAATACAGAAAAAGTATAAAAAATTGTAAAAATAATAATAGTTAAAGTTTTTGTTTAGATTTTGTCCTTATTTTGCAGCAAGAGACCTTAAAGAAAAAGCTGATATTATATTTATGCCTTATAATTATTTACTTGATGCTAAAGTATTTTAATAATAAATCAAAAAATAAAAATAAATATTTTGATTTTTTTCTTTTTTTTATATAGGCTCGTCGTATTCATAAAATTAATGTACGTAAATGTATAATTATATTTGATGAAGCTCATAATATTGAACAACAATGTGAAGATGCAGCTTCAGTTATGATTAGTTCACTTGATCTTGCTGGCTGTCTAGATGATATTACTAAAGTTATGCAATGGATGATCGATTCACAATCATCAACATCTTCTATTACATCAAATGATGATAATGATGATAACAATATTAATGCAAATGGTAAATAATTGATTTATTCATTATTTTATGTATATATTAAATATTATTTTTTAGCATTAACTATTACACAAGATCAAATTTGTAGTTTAAAATGTAAGTTAATTATTTAATATACAAAACAAAAAATAAACTTTATGATTTTAATTTTTATAAAGTAAAAATTGTAAAATTAGAAGAACTATTAGATAATATGAAAACAACTAAAGGAAATATTCCATCACCTGGCGAGTATGATTTATTAAAGAAAAATAAAATATATTATATATTTGTTATTTTAGTGTTGCTTTTAAATGGTTAACAAGTGCTGAAATAAATTTTAATCCACAAGGTGATATTCAACAACTTCAAGAGATTAATCAATTTATGGCTGCTAGATGTTTGTATTTTATTTATAATATAATTATATGTTGTTTTTTTATATTCGTTTTAGCTAGTACAATATTTCGTTCAAATGGACATTCCCTACTTAAATTATCTGAATTTATTGAAGTAAAAATTCTTTTTATTTTTAATTAAATATATATTTCTATATTAGACTGTTCATCCATTAGATGAAAATGGTCAACCATTATTTACATTTGATATGGATGCACAACGAAAAGCTGTTTTCAAAGTATATTATTTAAATAAATTAATAATAATAATAATAATACTAAATTATTTATTTAGGTCTATATTGAAGAAGAGAATAGTAATAATAATGATCAAAGACCTTCGATTATTACTCTAAAACGTAAATAAAATTTTTCTGTCTGTTTCTTTGTTTTATTTTTAAGTATTTTTAGGACCTAAAAAACTTCATTATTGGTGTTTATCACCAGGTTATGGTATGCGACAATTATGTATGCAAAATACTCGATCTATTTTATTAACTAGTGGTACACTTTCACCAATTGATTCATTTAAAACACAATTATCAATGTAAAAATTGATTTTTAATTAAATTTAATAAATATTTATCTATTTCAAAATTTTAAGTCCATTTGATATTGTTATACAAAATGATCATATCATTGAAAAAAATCAATTATTTGCTGGCATTTTACCTCGAGCAGCTGGTAATAAACATATTCTTACATCTGTTTTTCGAACAAGGTAAATAAAATTTCATTTTCTTTTACAATAAAACAAAATGATATATTATATTTTCTATAGACAAAATCCTGAATATCAAGGAGCTTTAGGTCAAACATTACATAATGTAATAAAAAATATTCCAGGTGGTGTTCTTGTTTTTTTTCCTTGTTATAAAATGATTGAAGAAGTTGTTACAACATGGAAAGTATGTTTATTATTATATTTAATAATAAATTCATTTTTTTTGAAAATTAAAAAAACAAATAGAATAATGCAACATTTGAAACAATGAATCAACGTAAACGTGTAATTATTGAACAACGAAATAAAATAAAATTTGAAAATCAAATGAAAGAATTTAACTCAATTATTGATACAGATGAACGTGGTGCGATGTTATTTGCTGTTGCTCGTGGAAAATTAAGTGAAGGAATTGATTTTAGTGATAAATCGTGTCGAGCTGTTATTATTATTGGTATTCCGTTTGCACCTCATCATGATAGACGAGTTATTGCTAAAAGACATTATCTTGATGAAATTAATCGTGGAAATGTATGTTCTTTTATTAATATTAAATTGATCTGTTTATTTTTTTTTGTGTATGTATTTTAAAGAAAGAATTAAAAGCTGGTGATCTATGGTATAATCAACAAGCTTTTCGAGCTATTAATCAATGTATAGGCCGTGTTATTCGACATAGACGTGATTATGGTGCTGTACTTTTTTTTGATCAACGGTAGAATAATAAAAAATATTTATTTAAGAATATTAAATAACTTTTTTATTTTTTATATAGATTTGGAGAAAATATTGATAAATTATCAAAATGGCTTCGTCCATATGTACATTCAGTTGATTTTACTGGAATGATGAAAGGATTAAAAGATTTTTTTGCTCAAGTTAGTTTTTTATTTTTTTATTATTTTTATTTTATTTTTATTTAGTATCCATTAAATTCAATTAATCAACAAATAAATCGTCCTATTCAACAAGCATATTTTTCATCTGTTACACATTCAACAACAATGATGACAACTATTCCATTAAAACCTATTAATCATACAGTATCATCTGATGATATTCTTCAAACAACATTGAAACAATCAAGTAAGAATTTATTATTTTTATATTATTTTAATAGTTAAATTATTTATGAAAGTTGTTGAACAAACATCGTCAAATAATATAGGAAAGGAAACAAATATTGTTCATAAATCTTTATTTGATGCTATATCTTCATCACAACGAGTAAATTTTTAACTAAATATTTTTTTAATATAATTTGTTTTTTTTTTCAGAATGGAAGTGGAATATCTGTACAAAATAATGAACTTGATGATGTAAGTATTTATTTACAGGGTGTCTCAAAATGCACATTTTATGTTCAAAATTCTGTTTGGCCAGTTTTTCCCGCTATGAAAATATTACTTTTTTTTCTAATTTTGTACACCAAATGAGTTGTTCGTTGTAAATTATAGAGCTTTTCATGTTGCATCTTGTACTATGTTTTTTTTTAATACAATGTATTAAGCGAACGAAAATTGAAATACAAAGTATCGTCATTCAGCTTGCCCTATCCGTTATTTTTGTGGGAATATGAAAATCTATTTATTATATTTCACTCAAAGATGATATCTTAGAATAATACTTATAAAATTTGTTCGTATAGAAAAAAAACTTGATACATTCACCTATCATTTTAAAAAACTAAGTCGATGAAGTTAATAAATCGCATAGTAAAGATCTATGAAAAAACTTGTAAGAAAGGACTTTTGTAACACCTTGTAGAATCTTTATTTTTTATTTCTTAGAAACAACGTGATTTTGATGCTATGCTTGAATTGAAACGACGTGACATTGCACGTACAGATTCTTTAACCAAGAAATTATTACCAACAATGGGAACAGTATATAAAATCTATTTTAATTTAATAAATAACTATTTATATATCATTTAGTTTGAAGAAACGTCATCAATTTCAAATTCTAGTAGTCCTATATTATCTGTATCAAATGCAAAAACTTCTGAATATCGAGAACTATTATGTCAAGTAATATAATAAATTAAGTTTTTGTTTTTGTAAAGAAATATATTTTGTCATAGTTAAAAGCAGCTATGCCACATGGAATCTATCCACGTTTTACACATATGTTACAAGATCATAAACTTCATAAAACTGATAGAACAGCTTTTATTAAATTGCAAACCTTATTAGTTGAAAATCTTGCTAAAAATCATCAGAAACTTTTTATGGGTAATTTTTAAAATAATTCAAATTTATTAAATGTAAAAAAGAATTATTTTAGATATGGCTCGACATATAAATTCACAATTTCGACAAGAATATATTCAAGCAGGACAAAATTATTGTCCATCAAATACAAATATTGAAACACAACAAATAAATGAAAATATAATTAATAATAAACGAAAAGATTTATCATTCAGTGATTTAGAAACATCATCATCAAAGATAGTTAAAAGTAA
>JAJEKB010000381.1:440549-562160 GCA_022393335.1 Macrotrachela quadricornifera | reverse complement strand
TTTTTTTTTTATAGAAGGTCCAAATATAATATTTATGAATACAAAATTACGTGGTGTTTCAGAACTTGGTTTATTTATTGGACGTGATCATGCGCATACATTTTTAAATATTGATGGTGATTTTTTTAATGTAAAGCATATTAACGGTGAAGGTCGGTTAGTTGCTATTGATGTATGGGGTGTTGGAGGTAAGAAAAGTGCTGACGAACAGAATAGTTTGCGTCAATGGGAAGATGGACAAGTTGAAAAAAATCGAAAGGTAAAAAGAAAAAAAAGAAATGAATCTTAATATTTATTTTTATCTTATTGAAATTTGTTTATAGGTTAAAAGATCATATGAAGATGAAGAAGCTATTTTAAATATGGCTGGAATTGAAACACGTCATGTACAAGATCAATTTTAATATATTTGAAAGAAATAAATGTTGTTTTATGTTGTTTTTTTATTTATTGTGCATACGTAATAAAGATTGATATCAGTTTTATGCTGTTGATAAGACAAAAAAAATACAATAATTATATATTTTATTTTTGTTTTTAGATAAAACTTGATGGCAAATGTTTTTCGTCAATTTTTACTCGATGCAGAAAATGGAGATGTTAATGCTGTTAAACGAAATATTGAACATGGAATTGATTTAGAAACACGTGATGAAGTAAAAATAAAAGAAAAAAATTTTTAGTTCATTTTTCTATTTGTATTATTTAGGATCAACAAACAGCACTTATTTTATCATCTCGATGTAATCATTTTGAATGTGTAAAAGTTCTTCTTGAAGCTCATGCCGATGTAAATGCAGACGATGTGGTAAGAAGAAAGTACTTTAATATCATCTATGTCTAATTAAGAAAATATTTTAATCATTAAGGATAATTGGACAGCATTATTAAATGCATCTCAAAATGGAAATTTAGATATTGTTCGTATTCTTGTAGAACATGATGCACAAATTGAACATTGTGATTGTGTAAGGCTAGAATATTTTGAAATACAAAAAGAATAATCATATTAATTTTTATTTTAATTAATTAGGGACAATTTACTCCTTTAATGTGGGCATCTTATCAAGGACATAAAAAAGTTGTTGAATACTTATTAAGTTGTGGTGCTAATGTTAATGCAATAGATGAACATGGAATTTCAAGTTTAAGTTGGGCATCAGGACGAAATCATACTGATATTGTTGCATCATTACTTCAAGCTGGTGCATTACCTAATTTATGCGATAAGAATAATACAACTCCATTAATTTGGGCTAGTCGACGTGGTATGTATTAGATAAATAAATTTATTTGTAATATTAATTTTATTTTACTTCTAGGTCATACGAAAATAGTTGATCTATTATTAAAACATAATGCTAGTGTTAATAATATTGGAATGAAAAATATGACAGCTTTATTATCTGCAACAAAAGGTGGTCATGCAGAAACAGTTCTTCGTCTACTTGAAAGTCGAGCAATTGATATTAAAATTCAAGATAAGGTAAAAATGATGAGAAATTTATAAATAATTTTTATTAAATAAATTTTAATAGGATGGACAAACACCATTGAATCATGCATGTGCACAAGGTCTTACTGATATTGTTGCTGAACTTGTTCGTCGTCATGCTTATGTCAATACAGCTGATAAAGTATGAATTATAAATAATAAATTTTAATTCTTATTATTTATTTAGAATGGCGATCCAGTTCTTTTCTCTGCTGTTAAAGGTGGAAAAGAAGATTGTGTTGCTATACTACTCGATAATCATGCTGATATAAATGCTATTGGTGCTGTAAGTTTAATAAAAACTCGATTGTTTATTTTGATCTATTTAAAAAAAAATATTAAAGGAAAATAAAACAGCTATTTGGTGGGCAGTTGAACGAGGTCGACTTGATGTAGTTAAATATTTACTTCAATTCAATCCAGATGTTGAAGTTGGAGGTGGTGAAGATGATGATACACCACTTTTATTAGCTACTAAACGAAAACGTGTTGCTATTGTTTATGAACTTGTCAAATATGGTGCTAAAGTATCATCCACTGATCGAGTAGAGTTTTTCTTTTTTTTTCTTTTCTTTTCTTAAGTTTATTTAATCATTTTTCTCTAGTATGGAGATAATAGTTTACATATTGCTTTACGTAATCGTAGTCGAGATATTGCTGATATATTACTTTCAAATCCTCGTCATTCGAAATATTTATATCGACCTAATAAACGTGGTGAAACACCATATAAGATTGATGCTAGTCTACAAAAGAGTATTTTAACAACGATTTTTGGACAACGTTTGTATTTTTATTTTTAATAAAATAGAAAAAATTAATTGGTTATTTCTTTTTTTTCTATAAATAGGAACATTAAATTTGAATGATGATTCTATTCTTGGTTATGATCTATATTCATCAGCATTATCTGAAATTTTAAGTGAACCATCTCTTCGAACTCCAATCACTGTAGTAAGTAATGATTTTATTTGTATTTATTTTTTTAAATCTATTATATAGGGTCTTTATGCAAAATGGGGCAGTGGAAAATCAGCATTATTAACACATCTAAAAGGTTAAATTTTTCTATATATTATATTATAATTATTCATTAGTTTTATTTATTCTTTTCTAGATGAAATGTACGGATTTGCTCAATTAACAGGTATATTATTTAATATTTATTTTGTTTTGATGTATTCATACGTGACTTTTTAAGATTTTCCAACTATGAAATATTCACCATTACTTCTGTCAGTTATTACTATTGTGGCAATAATTATTGGTCTTCTAACTGGTTTTTCAGTGCATTATATTGTTGGCATATCACTTGGTGTTACTTTAATTATTATTTCATTAATATTTCTTTTTTTTATTCGTTATCTTCTTCGACATAAAGATTATATATGGACTGCTAATATAACACAATTTATAAAGAAACGTTTACAAATTTTAAGATTTCTACTTCAAGTTCTTTTTATGAATCCTTATGCACATCGTCGTTTAAAAACAAATGATACAATTGATTGTCAAAAAATGAAGTATATTTTGAAAATTGAAGAAAAAAATATACATATATATGGTTGTATTTATTAGATTTATTTTTACTGAATATGGAAAAGTTTCAACAGTTGACGGTGAAAAAGCAAGTGCTGATATGATAGCTGAGTTATCAACAAATATAGAAGAAGCATTTGGTCTTGTAGCAACACGTCTTTGTCGTGCACTTCATTCCAAAGGTTTTAACTAAATATTTATTTATTAATCTATATTATATTTTAATCTATAAATTAGATTTAAGTCGTCATCGATTTCGATATATGTGTTGCATTCCAGCATTCATTTTTGTTATGATTCAAATTTCTCTTGTCTTAGCTATAGGCAGTCTAGCATTATTTAAAGGTAAGGATTGTAAAATATAAAATTAATAAAAGAAATATTTTTGAAATTATCATAGGAATTCCATCAATTCATCGTTCAATTAACATGGCTTATGTTATATTAATTAGTTTATTAGGTGTTTCAATATTAGTTAGTTGTGGTACATGGTTACGATTATTAATTGGATTAATGAAATCACCTAAAACAAAAATAATGAAATTTTCTGATCGTTCATCACGTCTTAATGAAAGTTCAATTTATCGTCTTAAAAAAGAGGTAAACTGTATTTATTCATTAAAATCAAATTTAGTTATTTTTCTTGTATATTTAGGTTACTCAATTATCATATATTATCAAATGTGTGGAAGCTTTTCTTAGTATTAATACTCGTCTTGTTGTTCTTATTGATGGTTTAGATGTTTGTGAACAACAACGTATTCTTCAAATACTTGATGTAAATTAATAAATAAATATAGAATAATTTATCATATCTTTATTTTTTAGCAAGTACATGTACTTTTAACAAAAGAAAATGATCCATTTATAACATTAATTGTTTGTGATCCACATAAAATGATGCAAGATTTATCAACATCAATGACAGTATCATCAGTAACTGCACAAAATCAAGGTTTTGATACTAGTGTTAATGGTCATGATTATTTACGTTCAATTATTCAACTTCCAATTTATTTACAATTAAATATTAGTAAAACAAAACAATTAAGAAAAAATGCTGATGGATTTCCAAAAAAAAGACAAAATGTTAGTTAAAGTTTGTTTTTTTTTAAATATAATTTCTATGAAATTTTTCTAGACTCTTACGAATGGAACATCAACTCTTGATGTAAGTGCAAAATCAATAACACCTAATAAACTTCCAAAAAACAAACGACGTAGACAACGACGAGATACATTAACTAATACTAAACCAGTATAATTAATATATATATTTATTCCTCTCTTTAATCCTTTTTTTTTTCTTATTTATTAGGTAACAACATCAGAATTAACTAATCAATTATTACAATCTGATTATTTTCTTGATATTAATCCAAGAATTCTTCAACGTCTTATCAATATAATTGCTATGACAGGCCGATTACTTCGGGCTAATCAAGTATTATTTAGTTGGAAACGTCTTGGATGTTGGTCATATTTAGTAGAACAATGGCCATATCGTATTTCATGGATTATTGTTTATTATGAAGATCATGAACAAGAATATCCAGAAGATACAATATTAAGAATTTTATATGAGAAGTATATATTAATTCTATGATTTTATATGAATAAATATATTGTTTAGAATAAAACCATATATTCCAACATCAAATGATCCTCTTTTAGAACTTGATCGTAATGGACGTAAATTTGATCTTTGTTTAGAACGAGGTGAACCTGTTTTAAATGTTACTGATTTAAAACAATTTCTTCCATGTACATGTAATCTTGATCCATATTTAAATAAACTCATTCGAGGTATATTGTTTTCGTCTTGTTTGAATAATATTATTTTTTTTCTTTTAATTAATAGAATCAGCAACTTATTTTTATATGAATAATATTGATGAAAATGGTTTCATTAGTGGTGATGCTTCAAGATATTTCTCTCATCGTGATTCAACGTAAGTAAAAAGAAAAATTAAAAAAAAAAAACAAAATAAAAATCCTTAATCGTAAGATAACCATATAATTTATTTTTATTAAGGGATACTTATTATTGTCATTGTATTCAATGGTAAAGTTATAAGAGTTTGAGATTATTCTCATTATTGCATGAATAAAATATCTTTTTTCAAAAAATTTTATTTATTCCTATTTAAAGCTTGATTTTTATTTTCAATTATTTATATTTCATTTTTTTAGTATGGCTGGACGTGGTGGTTTTGGCCAACAAGTACCTATGTCACGACGTAAGAGTGCATATCATCCAAGATTTAGTGTTGGTGGACCAGATATTATGGGTATTTATAAAGATAATTTTCAAAATTAATTCATTTATTTTGTTTATTGATTTTCTTTTTTTTGTTTCCTAGGAAATCAACATCGTCCTTCGTTTGATTTTCTATCACATCGTTTATTTTCTCAAATGCCAATGAAAAAACGAACTGATGATGAAGATAGTCAAATGCGAACATCAACTATTTCATCAACATCAGCACCTACTATGCAATCACCAACTAATCAAAAACATTCTGAACCAAGTGAATCAACAAATCTTAAAGTATATATTTTTTTTTCTTAATAAATTATTTTATATATTTTTATTTTTCTTCAAAAATAAAAGATAGATTTATCACCATTATTAAGTCAAATGTCTGTGAATGATGTATGTGATTGTTTAAAGAATGATATTGTCGGTTTAAAAACAACAATGATACAAATTTATATTCAAGATATAAATGAATATAATATAAGTGGTCGAGTTTTAGCAACATGTAATCTTGATGAACTTAAACAGGTAAAAACATATCACAAAAAAAATTTATTTTTTTCTTTTTTAAAAAGATTATTTCAATGACATTTGGTGATTGGGTATTATTTCATAATTGGGTTGAAACTAAACGAGATGAAGAACGGTACAAAAAATATTTTTATTTATATAAAATTTCAATTTTATTTTGAAATTTTTCTTTTCAGTCGTTCTCAATATCAAATTCGATATCAACATTCATCAACAATAATTCATAATAATAATAATAATAATAATCATAATAATAATAAAAATAGTAATATTCATAATAATCAAAATCGACCTAATAATGATTCGTATAATGAATATCAATTTTATACTGAAAATAGTATACTTGGTGCTGCACTTAATCGATTAATGTCATCAACATCACCAAATACAACAAATAGTACTATTGATGAAGCACGTAGTGCTGCTAATGATCTTGTATCAATTGTTTCAGCACCAAAAAATGTTAAATTCCTCATTCCTCTTGTTCGATCTGGTATTGCTTCAAATGAAAGTACATTTGGTGTTATTGAATCAACAACACGAACAATTACACATGTTAAAGATATATTTCCATTAAGTTCTCTATCACAATCTCAAACAACAACTAATAATGAAGGAGATACAGAAAATCCTGGATCACCAAATTCAGTAACATTATCACCAACATTTTTTGAAACAGGACGTCGTCAAGATCAAAATGAAACAAATAAGAATGATAATGAGGAACAACCGTTACTTTTGAACTCTGATTTAAATCAAAAACTGAATGAAAACAAAACAGATGTGTAGTTAAAATTTTTGTCCGTGTTTTTTTTTTTTGTTAAACATTTATTTAAAAAAATTTAACTGCTATTTTAGACAGATCTGAACTTTTCAATACAGTCATTTTTTTTTCTTTAAAGTACTTTGCTTCCTTTATACGCATAAATCCATCTTTTGCTATTTCAGTACTTTTTGCTTATCAATTTTATTGCGTTTTGTTTTTTTGAAACGTGAACAGTCATAAATGTTGTCAAATGATACCGGTGTATGAAAAAAGAAATTAATAAAATAAACTAATTGACGCAATAAATAATTACTATTTTCATACTATAATCTATTAATCGAATAAAATAATTTAATTAATATTCAATTAAGTAGTAATGAATTATCTTGTATTAATTATTGATTAATTAATTGAAATAATTAATGGATAATAATAATGAATAGAATAAGAAAAAAAATTATTCTTATGCTCGATATGTGGCGTCCTCTATCTTATATTATTGTTTTTGTTTTTCCTTTGCTCTTTTATTATGTTTTTTCTAAGGAACCCAATAAACATGTAATAATTGGTTAATATTTTAATAAAAATCAAATAATTCTATACAATTGTTATTTTTCAACAATTCTCTGTTACATTGGCAGATGACAAAGATGATGAGATGATGAGAGAGAGAGAGAAAGAGAGAGGGAGAGAGAGAGAAAAGAGAATAAACAAACAAATGAAGATGGAAAAGAGAGGGAATATTAGGTCGTTCAGTTTATAGGTTCAAATAATAATTATTTCATATTTATAATAAGAATTTTATTATTTTAAAGTATTTTTTTTTCAAAATCTCAATTAATTTTCAATAAATTATCTCAATATTTTTGTTTTTTAGTTAAAGTTTTAGACAAAAAAAAATATTTTAACATCAATAATTTTCCCTTCTTAACAAATAAAAATAACAAAAATTAAAAAACAGGTATTAATATATGATGAGCAATGAGTAAGTATCATATTTTAAAATTAATTTAAATTAGTATGATTAATTGATTTATATTCATTTAGGCAGGATATAATATCGTCGCAACAACAATCACGCGGCGGTTCCTTTGATAATTCAAGATTTCAGAATAATAATAATGACCAAGGCAATAATGATAATACTTATGCTGGTGGATACAGTCGTGGAGGAGTTCCTACTTCCCAACAGCAACAACAACAACAATCTTCTTCCACACAAGTCTACCGACCTCCTCATATGCAAAATCGAATGAATATATCAAAGTATAATATATTACTATAAAATATTTTTATTTATAATTTATTATTCTTTTCTTAGTGGTAATTATGGTAACAATAGCAATATGACTAGTGGTTATCGAGTACCAGTTAACAGTGGTTCACTACCTCCACAACAAAATTATGGCAACAATTATGGTGGTGGTGGAAATGCTCTTCATCCTCCTCCTCAACAACAATCATACTATGGTCAACCACCCCCACAAATGGCACCTCAACAGACACAAATGTATCATCAATCTATGTCAAATGCTTATCAACAAATAGGACAAATACCACGACCAATGAATCCACCACAACCACTTGATACTCGAGGTTATGGTCAACCTCCTCAACATCAAATGTTAATGCAAAATCGATCGTAAGATTATTATTCTATTCATAAAATTTAACATATCATTAAACTAGATACAATGATATATCACAACTTCAACAAACTTATAATCGTCCAAATTCTAGTGGCACTGTTAATCAACAAATATCTCAACAAACCACGGGTGGTCGATGGGATGCGATTTTAGCTGAACGACAAACGTCATCTTATAACAGTGGTAGTAGTAATAATTCTTATCAACGTACTGGAAGTGGTTTTTCAAATAATTATAATAATCGAAATGGTCGTGATAATAATAGTGGTTATGGAGGACAACGTGATAATAATTACAATCGACGTAATAATGATTCATATAAACCATATCATTCACATGTTGGTGGACAATCAGGTGATGCAACCGGTGCTGATTGGAATACACCATTACCAGCAAATGTTAATCTTGAAAGGTAATTTTTTTTTAAATTAAAAGAATAAATAAAGAAAAAAAAATCTTTGCATTTATCTGTAGAGAACTATTTGGTGTACATCCTACTGGTATCAACTTTGAACTTTATGATGATATCCCTGTTGAAACATCACATATGGATCATTCACCAATTGATTCAGTTTGTATTTCAAATATTTTATTTTTTATTAATTTTTCTTATTATTTTTTTTCATTGTATAGTTTAATGATTGTAATTTTGGTGAAATTATCAAAAATAATGTTGATCTAGCTAATTATGGTAAACCAACACCTGTACAACGTTATGCTATACCAACTATTTTACTTCGACGTGATTTAATGGCTTGTGCACAAACTGGTAAGTTAGCATAATTAATAAGATATTCGAAAATTTTTCTTTTATAAAATATAAATAATGATTTAAGCAAAACTAATATTCTTATAATTAGAAATTTATTATAATATATTTGTTTAGGTTCGGGCAAAACAGCTGCATTTCTTCTTCCTATACTGCACATGATCTTCCAAGAAGGTCCTGTACGTAATCCTCCTAATGCTAGTCGAAATAATCGTAAACAACATCCATTATGTCTTGTTTTGGCACCAACACGTGAATTAGCCTCACAAATTTATGATGAAACACGAAAGGTTTTCTTTTTTTTTTTCTTTTAAAGATATAAAAAGAAAATAGACATACTTCTTATTTGTATTTAGTTTTCTTATCGATCTATGGTTCGTTCATGTGTTGTTTATGGTGGAGCTGATATTGGTTTTCAAACACGTGATTTGGAGAAAGGTACACATGTATTAGTAGCTACACCAGGTCGTCTTAATGATTTGATACAACGAGGCCGTATTGGATTGGCCAATGTTCGGTAGGGTTTATTTAAGTTCTTTTTCTCTTTCTTTCTTTTATACTTTAATTTTTCATTTATACACATAGGTATTTAGTTCTCGATGAGGCTGATCGTATGGTAAAGCAATTTATTTTTATTTTTCCTTTTTTCTAATTCTTTTTTTTTTTTATTTAATTTATCTTTTAGTTGGACATGGGATTTGAGGTAAGAAGAATAAGAAAGCAATAGAAATAATAAAGAATTAATTTTTATTTTTTGTATTTATTTTAGCCTCAAATTCGTGAGATCGTTGAACGGTCAGATATGCCACCTATGGGTCAGCGTTTGACGCTTATGTTTTCAGCTACTTTTCCGAAACAAATTCAGGTTTGATTGGTGTTTTTTTTTGTTTTATGTAATATAAACATAATTTATAAATTAGGAATTAGCACGTGATTTTCTTCATGATTACGTATTTTTGGCTATTGGTCGTGTGGGTTCAACATCACAAAATATAACACAAAAAATTGTATGGGTAGAAGAAACTGAAAAACGTTCATTTCTTCTTGATTTACTAAATATTCAATCTGGTAATAAAAAAATAAGATTTTATTCTAATAAAAAATATTCATTTAATTAAATTTTTTAGATACATTAACACTGGTATTTGTCGAGACAAAACGAGGAGCTGATATGCTTGAAGATTTTCTTTGTAATCATCAGTATTCCGTAAACAGTATTCACGGTGATCGATCACAAGCTCAACGTGAAGAAGCATTAAAATCATTTAAAACTGGTCGTACACCTGTTCTCGTAGCAACAAATGTAGCTGCTCGAGGTCTTGATATTCCGTAAATATTTTCTTTTTATTAATACTATTTAAAAACAAATCTATAATCATATTCTATCGAAGATGTTTTCATCTAATTGATATTTCTTTTCTTTTCATGATTTCTTAATAATTGTTTCCTCTTGATAATAAATAAGTTTTGATTTTATATGTATATTCATATAGTAATTTATCAATTTATCTTAGGAATGTGAAACATGTCATTAATTTTGATTTACCATCAGATATTGATGAATATGTTCATCGTATTGGTCGAACAGGTCGTGCTGGTATGGCAGGTAAGAAAAAAAACTCACATTGTTTTTTTCTTTTTCTTAATATGTATTAATTTTTAGGTCAAGCAACATCATTTTTTAATGAAAAAAATCGTAATATAGCTGTAGATCTACTCGATATTTTAAGTGAATCACATCAAGAAGTACCTGAATGGCTCGAAGGTTTAGCAAGAGAAACTAAAAAAGACAATTTTTCCAAACGAAATTATGGCGGTGGTCGACGGTATGTAAAGAATCGAATTAATGTGACAAAAAAAAAACAGAATATCCTATGGAAATCTTCTTTTTTTTTTTGTTTAAAGACCTGGTGGTTTTGGTGCACGTGATTATCGTAATCCGACACAATTACGCAATAATCGAGGCGGTAGTAGTGGTGGTGGTAATAGTAATCGAGCAGGTAGTTCTACAGGTGGATATAATAATCATCAACAACAACAATGGGATGGATCTAATAATAGTGCCGGTGGAAATATGTGGAGTGGTGATCATCAATCCGGTAATACTGGTGGTTATGATCGTTTTCAACAACAAGCTGCTGGTGGTAATGGTAATCGTCAAGCAGATCAAAGTTGGTGGGATAGCACGTCATGAAAAAAATTTTCAAAATCAAATGACTAACATCTTTCATTATGACGCACAATCTCATTCATCAACTATCATACATTACATACATGATATCCTTTTTTTTGACAAAAAGCTGTTTTCTTTTTTTCGCTCTTTGTTTGATTGTTCAATGTTATGTTCGTTTCATTTCATATACATATACTTAAGCGGACCGGCGCTGATTAGTTTTCGTTTTGTTTTTTCTTTCTTTGCTAACAGCAATTCTCCAACGGTCTTCTACCAATTTAAAACAAAAGTTTTTCTTTTTTGTTTATTTCAATGTTTCTTTCATTCTATTTCTGTCTCTTTTTTCTCCCCCTTTTTTTTTCATACAGTGTGTGTTCGTTTATTTAAAACGATGATACTTTTTCTTTTCCGAAATCATGTGATTGAAAAAATGATGATTTCGAAAAAGAGTGTCTCATCATTATATCTATTAAGACGCATATAAGCGTCATTTGAGAAATTTGAAATGTTATATTATATGAAAACAGAATGAGTAAGATTTTAAAAAAAAACAATAGGGAACTTATTAAAAAAAGAAAAAAGAAGAAAAGATATATAATAATACAACAATATACAATCATTCTCTTTTTATAGAGATAAGTTGCGAGAATAATATTGTATTCAATTGATTGTTGTTTCGAAATGAAATAATATTGCCACGTTGGCATATCATTTCAACTGAAGGCCAATATTTTAGGCTTAAGTAGGTTCTTGAGCATATCAGGATGGTATCATCTTGACAATTTGCCACGTCGTCAATTATATTTCTGACTATAAATTGATTCTAGTCTAGCTCTTTGATTTCATACATTTATTCGAGTACAATAAAATAAAGTAAGTAATATTTTTATTTAACATAAATATATATATATATATTAAACAATTATTTAGTTTTTCAATTATTAATAATTATAAAGTAAAAAGAAAATGTTATTGATTTTTGCTTTGTTTCTATTCTCATTTATTCAACAAATAATTGTTATTCAAGCACAGGGTGGTGGATATACTTATGATGATGAACGTCCAGAAAAATTTTATGTAACACATGAAGCATGGTTCAATATTTCAGTAAGAGATAATAAATTATCGTCTGCACCAACTAGAACAGAACGTATTGTTATTGGATTATTTGGTGAAATTTGTCCTATGACTGTTACTAATTTCATAACAATTACGAAAGGTCTTCGACGGGGAGCGGTAAGTTTTTAAAAAATAATATTTTTAAAATTGTATTATTCTTTATAAATTTATTATTTAGGATAAATATAGTTATAAAGGTACACCTATTCATCGTATTGTTCGTGATTTTGTTATTCAAACAGGTGATTTTACGAATGGAGATGGTTCTGGAGGTAAATATAAAATATTTTTTTCTTTATTAAAATTATTTTATTTTCATAGGCAAAAGTATTTATGGAGATAAATTTATTGATGAAAATTTTATTTTAAGTCATCGTTCACCTGGTTGGGTATCAATGGCAAATTATGGAAAAGATACAAATGGTTCACAATGGTTTATAACACTTGTACCTGCTCGATGGCTTGATGGTCATCATGTTGTTTTTGGACGAGTTATTTCAGGAATGGTAAGGATAAAAACAAAAATTTATTTATTTTTTTCTTTTATTTTGATTATCATTATTCAAATATTTATATGTTTTATTTTATTTTTATAAAGGATTTCGTATATGAATTAGGCGAATTGGATACATTTAAAGGTACAAGTATTCCAAAAAAATATATTGCTATTGATGATTGTGGTTTAATTGATACTACAAAATATGAACTTACACACGAACAATTAGGTTCTTATAATGATTTAATTGCTAGTTCTTAGATAAACTATGTTATTTTTTTCTTTTTTTGTTTTTGAAATAATAAATCATTTGGTTTCATTTTTTTTCTTCTTTACATGAATATCATATGATTGTGTAAAGTCAGCTGTACTTCTGATAACAAGGTGTCTAAATGCTAAGTAATATAAGATAAGAGATATCAGTAGCTCTTTCTTTTTTCTTTTACATTTTTCATTTTACATAAACTAGTCGCTCTTTTCGACATGGTGTCATCATCTATGTTTGTCAGCAGTATTATAATCGTACTTTTTCTACCAATAATATATGGTGCAGGTTTAAAAAATGTTTATGAAGTCCAAGTACAAAAAGAATTTCTTGCTTCAAATACATATTTAACATTTGCACATCGTCTAGCATCACGAGGTGTTTATCATGGTTTTGCAGATTTTTTCTTTGATTCAGCTGAAGAAGAACGTGATCATGGTAAAAAATTAATTGATTTTTATAATGTACGTAATCGTGAATTACTTTTATATGATATTCATATTGATGATAATATGGCAACAGCAGAAGATCTTACAAAAATGATTCAAACAGCTGAACAAATGGAAAAACAAGTATTCGATAATCTTATTGAAGTACGTTTAGCAGCCAATAATGAAAAAGATTATGCAACTGTTCATTTTATTGAACAAGTAATGCTTGAAGAACAAACATTAGCATTGAAATATATGCATGATTTGGTTAAACGTATTGAACGAAATTCGGATAATTCAACAATTCTTTTACAAATGATGGATCAAGATTTACGAAAGAAAAAAGTGAAAACACCATAATAATGACGAACTCATTTAATTGCTTGTTTTATTAGTTTTTTTTCTTCTCCTCTTTTTTTTTTTGTTCTTTACTCTAAGTAATAAGACCTTGTGTGACAAAGAAAAGAAAGTAAAAGAACTCAACAAAGATACATTAAATACGGATACTAATCTTACTAAGAAGTATATATGAAAAGAAATATATCATCTAATTTTATCCTGTACTATAATAGACGAAAGGTTGTATAGGATAATAAGACGAAAGTGTAATATTTGGGTTATCCAGCGATGAGAACAACCAAATTATATTATGCTATCGTTGACGTAAATACGAATGGGTGTATGGCTATAACTAAATTGCATAGGCTTGTAAGATCTTGAATGACAGATAAGTTAAGAGATTGATAGTATAATAATGCTACCATTAGGTTATTTTGCCATACAGAGAAAATAATTTAGATAGACACGAGTTTAAAGTTATATAAATCAAGTAGTACATAAGAATTTTTCTTTTTCAGTTATTCTATTTGATAATCAATTATGTCAAATGATTATGCACTTTTTATTATTATTATACCAAATGATTTCGAGGTAGAAAAATCTATTACTTCAACTACAGAAACAGTAGATGATATTAAACAAGAATCTACAGTAGTAAGTATTTTTAACATATATAGATATATATTAGTAGTTTTCATAATTGGTGTTTTTTTGAAAGGTACCCTTCGATACATTATCTGCATTGGTAGCTTCAGGTGCCATTCCTCTTCCTCAACCACCTGCAATTAATTCATTAATTGAAAGAAAAACTGAACATAAATTATCATTAACACATGAACAATCATGTCCATTATCAATATGTAGTTTATTACGAAATTATCTTGCTCAAAGAAATGATATTGAACCAGTATGGTTAATATCTGATAATAAAAAAATTTTTCAAATAACATTCTATGTTGAATATGGTTTTGTTAGTGATCGTACGTTACAAGATTTAACAAGATTAAATATTGGTAAAAGTAATGGTACAAAAATATTTGTTTTACCAACAACTATTGTTTTACAAGGATTAAATAATGAAAAAGATGGTTTAACTTCATTATTAAATTCAACTGAAAATATTAATAATATATTTGATAATAAATCATCACTTATTAATGACGATATTGATATAAATCAATTAAATGAATCACCATCGAATGATCATAGTTTATCACATAGAATTCGTAAACGTATTCAAGAATCAGGTTTTAAAAAAAGTGTACGAGCTCGACTTATGGTACATGAAGTTGTTGCTAGTATTCGAGCATCATCAGCAATATCATTTGATTTTATTCTTCTTATATGTCTTGCTTCAATGTTAGCTGCATTTGGTTTATTAGAAAATTCAACTGTTATTATTGTTGCAAGTATGCTTGTTAGTCCATTAATGAATCCAATTTTAGGTATTGTATTTGGTCTTTCTGTACGTGATCGTTCATTAAGACAACAAAGTTGTCAAAGTGAATTTATTGGTTTAATTGTTTGTATCACATGTGGATTTATTTTAGGGTAAAAAATTTTTAAAAATAAAATATTATCTAAATTGAATTCGATTTAAATAGATTATTTACAACATATTTTGAAACAAAATGGGGAGGTTCATCAAGTTTTCCAACATCAGAAATGAAATCACGTGGTGATATAAAACGATTATGGGTTGGAATAATTATTGCTTTACCTAGTGGAGCTGGTGTTGCACTTTCAGTACTTGGTGGAAATACTGGTAATATAAATATTTGATAATCTAATTAAAAAAAGAAAAGAACAATTCTTATTTTATTAGGTTCACTTGTTGGTGTTGCTATTTCAGGTAGGTTATTTCATTGAAAAAGATTTTTTAATATATTATAATAATTTTCTAGCTTCTCTTCTTCCACCAGCTGTTAATTGTGGACTTCTTTTTGCTTATTCATTACTTGGAAAAATATTTCCAAATATAGCTATTATGCAATATTCTACATTAAATGATACAGATAAAGAATTTTATTCATATTCAAATTGTGGAAAATATGTTAATAACAATTATATTCCACTTTATACATGTAATCTTTCAAATGAATCAGCTATATTAGCTTGTTGTAGTTTATTACTTACAATAGTTAATATAATATGTATTATAATAATGGCATTAATTATATTACGTATAAAAGAAGTTGTTCCATTACATCAAACAAATGAAAAAATCGAAAATTTTTTTCATTATGATGTTAAAGTTGCACGTGATTATAATAAAACAATTCATGAAGATGATATTAATTCAAAAGATTTAATATTACCTGATTCTTATCAAAATCAATTAGCACAATCAATTATTAATCGATGGAAAACATTTAAATCACCATCATCATCACATAATAATCAATTACACCAAACACCATTATCATCATCATCAATAAATACTGATTTAGAATCAGTTAATAATAAAAATAATTTTTTATCTAATGATATTGAATCACGACGAAGATTATATCGTTTAAAAACATTTGCAAAAGAATATGATCTTGATATATTTAATAAAGATGATTATGATTTAACAAATTATGATAGTAGAGAAAAAGTACGACTTCTTGTTACTGATCTTATTGATATGTGTCAAGAAGTACCATCAATATTTAATGATCTATATCGTTTACAACCATCAGCTGCATGTCTATCATCAACAGATAAAGAAAATATGACATTTTATCAAGGAATTATTGAAATTTTACCACCAAAATGGCATAAATTATTTATTTATGAACGAGAACGACGTCGTATTACATTATGTCCAATAACCTATGATCGATCACATTCAGCAAATTCACATCCATTTGGAAAAACAAATAAAAATTCCCAAACACAATTAAATGGTCAACATCGTCAACAATTATCTAAAAAAGAAAGTAAAAAAAATCAAAGTCATTTTTCTCGAAATAATTCAATGCCTGAATCAAATACTTCTCCAATAACAATTCATCAAGAAACTGAAATACCTGTTGATGGTACACGTTTTCGTATATCAAAACCTACTACACAAACTATTCAAATGTATGGAAGTGAATCAAAACTTATTTAAATCTTATTTGTAACCAATTGCTTTATTTTTAGTTTTGATTTTGTATAGTTAGTTTTATTTTTTTAGTTTGAAAACATTTATAAAGAAAAGAAAATTCATTAATCTTTTAATCAAAAGGTTGATATATATACGAACAGAACTTTTACGTAGGCGATAGATTTTCTATTCTTCCATGTTTCTTGGGTCATCCAGTGCTTCCTTATTTTGTAGAGTCTATGAACTATTATTGATGAAGTTTTAAATTCATAAAAGTTGATATGTTTAATTTTATTAAATCTATATTATAATATGGGATCATGAAGTTATTTATAGATTTATACAAATGTTTTCGCAATACTTTGAAGTCAAATTACTAGATTCTAATTCTAGTAATCGAAGACTCATGCAATTGACTGTTTTTCACGAATGTATATATCCGATTTCAATCTTTTATCTTTGTAACGAAATTCTTATTTAGTTTGATAAAGATCTGGTTTTTAACGACCTCTGTCAAACACATTATTTCATGATTTGCTGTATGAACCTATTAGCATCATATGTTTGTTTGCTGCGATTTCATATTAATGAATATAATAACTATCTATGAAAACTAATAAATAAAAATATTTAATATGTTTTTTTTTCTTTTCTATTTATAGCTTGATATATAATTGAATATTAATAAAATAATTATGCAATCATCACGTATGAAATCATCAGCTTTAGATCGATCTTTACAAAAAACAAAAGGAGATGTAAATTTTTTTTGTAAAAATTTTTATATTGAAAATAATATCTTTTATAATTTTTTTAAAGGCTAATTTAAGTACATTTGCTTTACTATTTTCCGAAATGGTACAATATTCACAGAATCGTGTTGATAATATACATGATCTTCAAAATAAGTAATTTTTTGTTTTTTTAATTAAATTTCAAATGTATATATATTTTAAAAATAAAATAGACTTGCTGATTTTGGTAAACATGTTGGTGTTCGAATACTTGATTTATATTTTTTACGTGTTGGAAAAGACAAACGTGAAGTACGACTTACTTCAATGCTTGTATTTATTCAAAAAGCATTTTGGAAAGTAAATAAAATAAAAATAAAATAGAAAAATTATTTAAAGTCTATTATTATTTAATAGTTTTTATTCAATCGTGAAGCTGATCATCTTGAACAACATGCAGAAGAACCAAATGTTTGTATGTATTAATATTTACTTATATCTATTATATATATACATATTTATTAAGATTATATTATTGAACGTGAATGTCTTATTAATAAATTTATTTCTGTTCCTAAAGATAAAGGTATTCGAAATAATTAAAAATTAACAAAATAGAATTTTTTTTTATTTATTAAGGTAGTTTAAATTGTGCGTCATTTGTCGCTGGTATTGTTGAAGGCATTTTATGTACTAGTGGTTTTGTATGTAGTATTATATATAAATTATTATAAGAATTATTATATTTATTTTTTAAAATCTAGACATGTAAAGTTCTTACGCATCAAGGACAACGTGGTACAACTTATGTAATTACTTTTGCTGATTCAGTAATGGAACGTGAAAGACGATTAGATACAAAATAAATTGAAAATTTTCTTTCTTTTTAATTCTAATTATGTTTTAAAAGAACAAATTTTGCTTTGTGTATTGATTATTAAAATGATAATTCTTTTTTTTTTGTAGATATATATTCAAAAATTTTCTACATTATGTCGCGTTCTCACTTTTCTTTAGTAGTTGATGATATGTGATAAACTTTCGAAATTGACAGTTGTTCAAAATTATGTGAAACTACATAGAACTTCTTGATATTATATAGACTTGAGAGATTTTATGCATTTTATGCTCAATTTTCTTTCTGAATTTATGAGCAGCAAAATATATGTTATGTTCTACTTCAAAATAAAATATATTGAACAATAAATCAGGCTTGTAAGTAGTAGAATTTCTTCATTGTCAATATCGATGTTGATCTAAATGATTGAACCGGATCGAATCAGCACTAGTTATTCTTCACTTTTTGAATCCTACTACCACCAAATTAATCCCTTGATTAATATTATTTATCTCTTATTTATTTTGCCTCTCTGGTTGCATATCGATCAACATTAGACTTTATTGGACTGCAAAGTCTATATTAGCTTTGTAAATTGATTAAATAATCTTTCGCGTTATACTCTCTTCATTAATTTGTATGTTAATTCAAACTATGTTCTATAAATAGTTGGAAATGTATGGATAAATCTATGGTAAATTGCAAGTGTAAACAATTATTCAATTTTACTTTGATAACTAACACAATGTCAACGGAAATTGATAACATATATTAAGTAGAATCTAATGAATTTTACTCAATAGTATGATGTAATATATGTTACCTCATAGATATAGAGTTAAATTTGCGAAGGAACACTTTTATGGTCAATTTTTTGAATAAAAAAGACACGTAAAAATGAAATAAAATTTTAGATCAGTCGGTAACAATTAGCGATGATAACTTCAGTTGAAAGTCAGAAGAACAGCAACATATATAAGCGTAAAATCATGTTTCTGATATTCTACATTCTGTGAAATAGATATCATGTTCGAAGATAGACTTGAAATTAATGAATGTCGCCAATAAATATCATTATTATTTAGTATTAGAAGATTTCAGTTTGTAAACTTTGCATATTTGAATGATCATTATTATGAATTTGTATAATAAGTTATAACTAATAAATATTTATTTAATATGGTTTAAGTCGAAAAGAAAAATAGTAATTAGAACAATTTGACCATTATTTTCTATTGTTTTAAGAACTGTATATCAAGAATGTCAGCTTATCAAATAATTTTTATTTTTATTTTAATTAACAAGAAATTGTTGATTACTTTGATAACTATATTAGATTAGAAGAAAAAAATTTAATACATTCTTATTAACAAATAAGGAAAATAAAGGTTTTTAGAAATGATGAATTGACTAAATGCAATCAAACATAATACAAGATGTATTCAAAAGAAATTCATGAAAATCATTTTTGAGAATGTGATTTGCTGTAGATCTGAATCGAAGCAATCATTATAAATTAAAAGAGATCTTAAAATTTATTTTACTCTTTGGAATAATCTCTACGTTTTATTTATTATTTATTTTTAAATAAATAGAATTAATTTTTCTAAATTGAAAAACTTTTCTTTTTACTTCTTAAGATTTTATTATTAGCATCAATAATCGCATTAACTTTTCTAAACTTAATATTACATCAAAAATACATTTGTAGCAATATTTAATTATTTTTTTCTTCAATAAAAAACGAACAGTTACACATATATAATGATGATTGATATTCCGTTCGTTTTCCCACATATTTCCATACGTAGAACACTTAGATTTGTCTAAAACAAATACTCAATAATAGTTAACAAATCTATATTTTATTAGCAAGCATTAAATTATTCTTTCAATTTCTTTTTAGTTCTTAGGTATGAAACAATATTGAGTATAGAGCATAAATCTTTCGATGTTGTCAATAAAAACATACTGTAAACTTTTTCTCAAAAAGAAAATCCTAAAATCTACTATCAAGTTTACTCATCAATGTAATATTTCATCATATAATTATGATTAAAATTATTTTTATTGAATAATCTTTATACTGATTAACAAATTATTAATCATAATAATTTGATAAATAATATGAAATGTGCTAATAAATAGATAATACTATTTAATCTTATCTTTAGTTTTTCTAGAATTATTAATATAGAACATATTCGATCGTTTATTTTCATGTTTGTCATGAAAACAAATATTGTTAGCACTTCATCATTCAAGTATACTTATGATTCGATGAAACAATGAATATGATAAACATTAACTATACTGCCGTTAGTATTACTACTAGTATACAGTATAATGTACAATTTAGTCTATTAGAATTCGTATAGTTTTATTCACTTTTGTTTCAATTTGAAGTATATGTCAAAAATTGAGAGGATATCTGAATAAATTTCATTTTAAGTTATCAATTTTTATGATTTTTATCAAGAAAATTTAGTTATATTAAAACAATATTATTGATAAATCATTTAAGAGTCAAATATTAGTTTATTTTGATACATAATCTAGAAAAAAAAAAAATTAAGTATCTGTCTGTTCACTTCCGTTTATTATTGTATATTATTCATCAAGAAATTTTCTTTATTCTGTCTCTCATGAGAAAAGGAAATATTCGTTTCGATTAATCCAAATCAGATTTGTCACATCAAAGACATTTTAACTGTGTTGACCAATATTTTGCACGTGCATATGTCGATGCTCATTTGCGTATTTCAACAATTAATGTTAGCAAAGATAGATAGTCAAATAAAGAGAGAAAAAAAAAGGCTAAGTCCATCCTAGCCGCACACGCAAACCAGCTTTCTCATGATATTATATTGACCGACACCTTTTTCTTGAAAAAAAGGAAAAAAAATTGCCGACACAGCTATGTATTATCGATAATAGCCAGGCAAATATCTGTTGTGTATGGACAACTGGTTAAAGTCAAGTGAATTTGTGTTCTATATAACGTGCGAAAAGAAAATTCAAATGAATAAAAAATTTAAAAATATATGCATAATCAATTGAGTAGACCGCTATATACTTTGGTGTGATGTGGGAGAATACGGTATGTGCATAATCGAATAGCAATAATCATAAGTTCACTTGTTTTGTGAGCATTTGTGATCTGTCGTTTGTGTCCACTATCAATCATCATGCCTTTTTTTTTTGTTGATCTCGATTATAATAAATAGATGTGAAGGCAAAATAGCTGAGCTCACCTTCTCGCTCACTTGATTGTCTTTTTTCTATGATGAGATCATCAAAATGCAATGACGCATACCGGGCGATAATTTTTCTTAACCATATATATAAGAATACAATAGAGATATTTATATATATAAAATGCGAGAATAGGAGACTTGCTCGCTTTTCTCTTACAGATTACATATAGATGAATGTGTTTGAACATGATATGGTTTATCGATGCACGACAAACGGTGAATAAAGAAGAAGAAAAAAAGATTGAAGAGGATCAAAGTACATGTGAATAGATCAGTAGAGACAAATGCTTAATACAAAAAGAGTAAGTGTTAAATTCCATTAATTCAAAGTATGTGTGAAAAACGATCAACACTAAATAAACGATTGAATAATGGACTTAAGTAAAAGAGATTGAACATTAAATGTTTTCTTTTTCTTAATTAGACAAAATCAGTAGGAATCAATGATACTTGATTTTAGTTAAGAACCCTTGAGAAAAAGAAAAAGATGTTTATGCTTGTATATAATGACTAATCTCAATGTTGTCGTGCATTCATCAGAATTTTTTATTGATCCGGAACGCGAAATTCGTATGACTAGAATTTGTGCATGTGTGTATGTATGTGGAACAGATGAAGAAAATGAATGCAGAGCATCCTTAAAAAAGATGCCGCTTGCCAGTATTTCTTTATTCTTCTTTTTTTTTGGAGCACATATATATATATATATATATACTGAACAAATGAACTATGCTTAACAAAAGATTGATGGGTTGTGGAAATTCTCTAGAGAACACAAATGGCGTTGCACGACGACAAGACTAAAGACAGAAGTTTTTTTTTTATTGCTGTCATGGTTGCTCTTTGAAAAAAAAAGAAGCGAGCATAAGAAAATGAGTTTGCTCGACTTTTTGAATGAATGAGCACAAGAAATTCTGTTCAATATATATTTATATATACTCATCAAATGTTAATAAAAGAAATAAAATAAAATAAAAACATTATCAAGGAAAAATCAATTGAAAAAGCATTGAATATATTGTAACAATAATTTTTTATTACGTATAGATGTCAAGAAAAAAGAATTCTTTTAAACATCACACACATATACATTGTATCTTTTGATTGAATTTGATTGATAGTAAAAAAAAGAAAGATCTAGTTAGCTTCTTAATTTTAAGCATAATCAATAGTTCAAGTATTATTCGAAAATAATATAAACAAGATTATTTCGTATAATATAGCTTTTAGATATTCATTAGTATTATTTTTTTTAAATTTATAATTGAGAAAAAACAAGCAAAAATGAGTATGTTTTGTTGATTTCATTTGATAACAATAACTATGTTTGTCATAAAATCATGATTAATGATTATTCTATGATATTATTAAAAAGCTCTTATGTTTTTACAGACAGATTGCCGTGAAATCAAATCATAAAATCGAGAAAAAAAAGTCTATTGAAAATGATAAGCAATAATTGTAATGAATTCATTTCTGATCACTATTTAATATTTTTAACATTTAAGCTAACATAGTTTCTGAAAAATCGCTTAGCTACTGATGAGAATTATATTTTAACTTTTTATTATTTTCTTACTTAATATCTTCTTTTTTTTTCTCTTTTTTTTTGACATGTCGCACGTCACATCGTCGTCTACCAATCAATCTTCGTCTGAATTTTGATTGGATGTGATATGCTCTACTTCTGACGATGGCAACATCTATGCCGATTTCTTCTCCACCCTTTTCCGTCCAAGTGCCAGTTCATTTCATCATGATTCTAACAGAAACAGAAGAACTCACTACAAGTGTGAGTCGAAGCGTTAATAATAATCTTTCGTTCACCCACCAATTCCCATTTTTTTTATATGAGAGATCTTTATAGTAGGAAAAAAAAACAGAATAAGAAAAAGAAGAAAAAGTTTTTCAGTACGACATCACAATGAATTGAGCTTGCTTCCTGTATTTCCCTTCTCTCTCTCTCTCTTCATTTCTTTTATTTCTGCATGCGACACACTGGCTGTAGTACTTTTTTTTTATCTTGCCCAATCTCGAACCTGCAAACGTTTTCTTTCTCTATATGTCTCGTTGTCGACAATACCCGCCAACATTCGCCTTTTTGCTTGTTCTCGTAGACACGCACATATATATATATATAATCGCCCATCAGCATATAAGCAAAAGAAGAAAATCCTTTTTTTTCTTCGCCTAAAGAGAAGAAAGAAAAAAAAATAAGAAGAGAAAAAGAGCAACTCGCTAGCTGACTGGTCGAGAGTAACCGTTCACATTAAGAGCAATTACAAGTGTTCGCTTGTTTCGTCGTCAGTTTTTCTCTCTTTCTGTGAGCAACAGCCTCTATTTTTCTCTTCTCTCTTTCTCTCTGTCTCTCTGACTCGTTCTTTTTTTTTTTGTGTTGTGCATAGAAAAGAGAGAAAGAGAGAAAGTGCGAAAAGGTGAGACGTTTGCGCTTGCGGATAAAGATTGACATCCAGAAATCTATCAAATCACACACATCGATCACGTCACATATTCCTATTAAATTCGACAGATATAAAGCGTATCCATTACACGCTACGACCCGACAACCAAGACGTAAATAGGCACGAGACAAGACTGATAGTTATAGATAGAGAGAAAAAAAAAGAAAAAAAAAAACGAAGAAAACAACTGCGCTGTCTTGTTTAATGAATGATGATCTTCACCCATTCATCCATCTATCACTAGTCGTCTTCGTCTAACCGACAAGTAAATTAGTCATGTCGTCTTGAACACGTCGATTTCGATAGATCAATGGCTGCTCAGAGGGTAATTTGTGTGATGTCAACTTTGACATTCGATCGATGATGAGATTTATTTATTTATTTTTTGATATATATATATTTAGTTACTCACAGATACAAATGGACCTTATTATGGAAATGGTAGTGGAAATTTTTCGACGACAAATGGTCCCGATGGTACTACTAGTATTTATCCTTCAACATATAGTAGTGAAACTTCTCCAACATCACAAGCTCCTCATCATTTACAAACTCTTCTTGGAACTGTTAATGAATCTTCATCAACTGCCAATCATGTGAACAGTGTTAATACCGATAATCAACTCAAACAACACAAAGATATGATATACAGGTACGTAAAATAATAGAAAATAAAGAAAAAAATCTATTTTTTAATTCATCTAGTATCTCTTCTAAAAAAATAGTATAAAAGCAATACATTCTTGATAACTAATCCTTTTCGTACATATGGATGAGCCAATATTATATAATTCTATTTGAAAAATAAACGATTTCAAATAACAAAGAAAACATATCTTATTTTCTTTTGTTTCCATATTTATTTATAAATTTAAAGAAAAAATTTTCTTAATCAATTGATACTATTGATATAGAAGTATTTATTTCTTTTCTTCTTTTCTTTTTTTTTTTTGGTTGTTAATTTTTTGTTGTTAATCGGAAGAGAAGATGAACAGCTTTTGTTTCGTCTATTCACTGATGATAATGATGAGAAAGTCGTTCGGGCGAATCACCTTCGAGCAAGTGTACATTGTATATTTCATTTCATTGCGGTCTTTCTTTGCGTACATATATATACATACACAGCTGTAATTTCGAAACCGATCATTATCTTCACGCTTCGCGTGTTTTCACTCTCATGCTTTGACTTTTCTTTTTTTTTTTTTTGTTATATCGATTGACGAAAGTATATTCGTAGAAAAAGTTGTGTATATATGTCTTTAAAAGAAGATTAATCGTTAAAAAACAAAACAAAAAGAAATTGAAGTGGTTCATTGACATAGACATAAGAGTCAACAGAAAAACAAAAGAAAACTCCATGTATATCAGAATTGAGAATGCATACATGCATACGCTTCGTAGGTTTATTTCTTTGTTAATCATCTTGTTCGCTTCGGCTGGCCTATCTTTCTAATCACTCGGTTGGTTGCTATCTCTTCGATGATGTTGTTGTTCTACTAAAGATGATAGTGGATAGCCTTTGTGTGTGCGTTAGTGCATACCACTGACTAACTAATAATCGTTCGATAGGCAAAACAAGTATGGAAAGAAGATGCAGAAGAAGAAGAAAAAAATGCAATCATACAATCGAGATCTTTTTCGCTGTCTATTTTTAACCTTATCGTCTCATTGGGTATTCTTTTCTTTTTTTTTCTTGTCTTCCACAGTTACACTATGTATATGTGTATATGTGTTTACTTGCGTTTTTTTTCTTTGAGTTCTCGCATGCGTATGACAGTGATTGATGATCATTACGCCTGCTGCTTCTTCGACGGTTGCTGAAATCGTAGTGAAGTACTTATTACGATTATGACCTCATAAACATCAGTTTTTATTGGTTCTATTTTTTTTCTCATTATTATTATTATTATTATTACTTATATGTAAATTGATATGACTGTAATCGAAATACGAAGGTATCAAAAAAAAACCTTTCTCTTTAATTTTCGAATATAAAAATTGCTTAAAGCAAAAAAAAAGAAAAGAAAAAGAAGAGACAGATCAATTTCTTGATCCGTTTGATCATAATTATAGTTCAACTCAAATAATAGAAAGAGAAAAAAATAAAATAAGATAAGATAATTCTTTCATTTTTATTTTTATCTTTTAGCCATCCATTATTTCCATTATTGGCATTAGTATTTGAAAAATGTGAATTAGCAACTTGTACACCAAGAGATCCGGGTGGACCCGGAGATGTATGTTCATCGGAATCATTTAATGATGATGTTACTGAATTTACTAAACAGGTAAAATTTATATGTACATGTCTTATCATCATCAACATCATCATCCTCATATTCATGTCGAAAAAAGAGCAAAAAAAAACGAGACAGAGGGTTAAAGTGAAGTGCATAAGATTTGCAATATCGAGCTACTGTATATGTGTTATCACAAGATGAACGTCCGATAAACCACTTGAACAAGAAAATAAATGAAAAGTATATGTTGACTACTGGTGAAAAGTCAATAATAGATCATATATATATATATATATATAAATATAAATATATATACGCACACAAGTTGACGATTATGACCTCCTCACTCCTGTCAGATTGATACTTGAATGAACAAACTATGATAAGATCGTTTAAGAATGGGAGAGGAGAAAAGAGACTATATATATATATATTCACGTCATACTTTTGCAGATGTTGCCAATTGGTTTTTCTCTTCATTCTTAAAGACTTATCTTCGAGGGGTTAAGAAAAAAAAAGAAAGAAAGAATTACCATGCTGAGGTCGAACAATATTGTTCAATGTATTGAAGTGACATAAAGTAGAGGTGTGTCTGTAATCATGGTAGTGGCACTTATGTCAAATGAATATTTCATCAGTTGATTTGATAAAATGAAAATGCGATTAGGCCTCTCAAAGACATTCATTGTCTACATTCATACATATATATATATACAATGTATGTATATGCTGTTACTAATGGTTGTAAGCACGTGCTATTTGTTGATCTGATATTATTTAAGATAAAGAAATGTTCACATCATCCCAAGAGCAAATCAGATCATCATCTTATCCAAAATGAAGAAAAAGAATGAGAATAGAACAAGTTAGCTTTTTGTATTGTTCAATCATGGTGTAAATGGGAGAAAAAGCTTGAGGGTATCATTAAAATATCATTAGCTTTTTATGTGAAGAAGACACAAGAGAAGAAAATGATGAGAAGTCAAAAAGAAAGAAAAAAAAAACTTCATCATCTTATATTCACGCAAATTGAACTAGCAGATTTTCTTTTTTTTTGTGCAACGTTCGTGTCTATATGTGCGGAAATGCTTTGTTTCGGAAGCACCTGCTGCTCCTTTTTTTTGCTTTGTTTTTGATGATCGATCGAAGTAAAAAAAAATAAAAATAAAGGAAATATGTCCGTCGCTCAATAAATTTCAATGAATTTCCGTTATGAATCTTTCTTTTTTTTAGCTTCAAAAAGATCCAAATTATATAACAACCAATCCTGAATTAGACAATGTGGTATGGTTTTAATTTACTTTTTTCTTTTTTTCAAAAATTAACTTATTATTATTATTATTATTTAGATGATCCAAGCAATACAAGTGTTAAGATTTCATCTTCTCGAATTAGAAAAAGTACAGTATCTCATATATAGTTCATAGATAGGAGTAAAAGAAGAATACATATATATATATATCCACTAGAGGCCAGTCCGAAATAATAATCATAATCTGTTTTCTTCTGTCGACACTTGTCGAGAAAGAAGATTTATCTTAATCAACAGCTATGCCTTATGTTTCTTTTCTTTCTCATTTTCCAAGAAAATATACGAGACATCATTCCACTCGTTGACCGATTTATCAGACAGATAAGACAGACATACATTCACTAGTAATATCAATCAAAAGAAAATTAGCAAGAAGTCAAGTACAAAATCATTAACAATAATCTTTTTTTATTCTATCTTAGGTCCATGAATTATGCGATAATTTTACTCATCGTTATATAACGTGTTTAAAAGGAAAATTACCAATGGATTTAGTAATCGATGAACGTGATTCAAATGTATCATCATCAAAATCAGGTGATGATGATGATGATCAAGATGATGATCAAACAAGTCCACAACCACCATCTGGACTTCCACCACAACCACCAACAAGTTCATCACGTTCATCATCTTATAATCAACATAGTCCAGATGGTTCAACTACACCATCAACATATAATTTATCTCATCACGCTAAATCTGTAAGTATTTTTTCTATTTTATTTTACTTTTTTTTTTTATTTCACCATTTGACATCAATCTTTTGAACATTATCCGATATTGTGAATAATATAAACACATGTTTCATATAAATATCAATTTATTCTATTCTATTATAACAATTAAATGAACATATGTAAACAAAAATAAAACTTTTGTTTTGTTTTTTTGTCTTTCGTATAAAAGAATAAAATAAAATAAAATAAATGGATATATATATAAGTGTATACATACTTAATCTTTCATTAGAAAATCATGATAGAAAATTCATTTCTTATTTATATTTAGCTTCGATCATCATCACATTGTTCATCGATGACAACAACTTCACAATTAACACCACTTGTATCACCCCATCATCTTGGCCATCCATCTCATCATCATCCTCATCATCATCATCTTCAACCACCACCTCTACCACCTCCACCAACACATTTTCAACAACAATTACCACCACCAACACATCTATCATATTCAAATCATCTTGTTGGTCATCATCCATCACTTTTAAATCATTTATCTCAACAACAACAGCAACATTTTCATCAACAACAAAATAGTCTTTTACAAAATCATCATTCAATGCATAATGATGATACACAATCGACACATTCTTCGTCAGATACAAACACTCCAAATACAAATCAAACAACAATGACTAATATGGCAAATATCAATAATGGTTATCATGTTCTACATGATAACAACAGTGAAACGGGTATGTTTTTTCAATCAGATCTTTTTTTTTTTCCTTTATGTTTTCTCATCTTGTCCATTCATTCCATGTACATACAAAAAGCTAATCACCGACAGACGTAGAGAAAATAGAAATAGCCATCGACATTTCATTATTATTAATATTGTCTGTAGTACATACACGCAAGGGAACAGCCAATCTCCAAATTACACATTCAGTTTCATTTCTATAAATAATTGCGAATAAAAACATTATCAAGCTGTCTACATGTTCATTTTAGTTCCCAAACGAATTCGTTTGACTAATAATGATCATCACATGTCTTTTTATTTTTATCATTTCAACAACAATAACAAAAAAAAAAAGAAAATTAATTTAAATTTAAAAGAAAAAAACAAAACATTATAACAGTTGTTCGTCTTCTTCTTCGTTTTCACTTTTACTATTCATCTCATCTTACTTCTGTATACATTAATTCAATACATCTCTGTATTAGACTAAAAATTAAAATCATCTCTGATTTCACAGTCTATTAAAAAAAGAAAAACGAACATTTTATACCGTTCATTTTTCTTTCTGAAAACATATCTATATGCTAATCATATTCAAATGCTCATTTTTTTTGTCTTGTCGATTTAAACCTAATGCTATTTCACAAATCGACTGTCAAAACGCATTACCGCGTTCGACTAAGACCACTCTATATATATATGTGTATGTGTCCTGTCAATCAATCATAATTGGCCATAAGAAGGAGTGAAAAAGAAAAGATGAATACTCTTTAAGTACATTAAGGTTCACCTTTCAATGTATGCCTTACAGCGATTGAATTTATCTTTCTTTTGTATTTTAATAGGTGACAATTTTGATAACAGTGTTGGTTCAGGCGGTGATAATACAGGTGGAGAAGATGATCTTGATGATAATTCGAAAAAACGTCAAAAAAAACGTGGTATTTTTCCAAAAGTAGCAACAAATATAATGCGAGCATGGTTATTTCAACATTTAACGGTAAATTCTTTTTTTTTTATTTGATAAATCTTAAAAAAATGATTTATTCGTTTTTTTATAGCATCCATATCCGTCCGAAGAACAAAAAAAGCAATTGGCTCAAGATACTGGTTTAACGATCTTGCAAGGTAAATATCAATTTTTTCTTTTATTTATAATATTTTTATTTTTTCTTTTCTTTTTATTTTTTTAGTTAACAATTGGTAAGTTAAATATTTATTTACATATATTTTAATCATTCATGCACGAATAGAAAACGAAGTATGTCTGTTGTCAATCAAATAATTCCTTTTTATATTTAATGCATGCAAAAAAAAAGAAAGATTTTTATTGGTTAAAATTTCTATTTAATTTTGTCCAATTAAAAATTAGAATGAAGGAAAAAAAAAAGAAAATATGTCAGATGCAGATATATACTAAGATTTATACGAATGATTGAATGTATATTTACTCTTAATTTAAGACTTGTTGCCATTTACCGGCTTCGTCTTCTTTTTCTTCTTTCGTTAGTTTGTTATTGCTGCATGCCGGCAATAATAATGATCAAACTTTTCTTTTCTCTTATATTATATGTATATCTGTCTGATGAATAATCAACATAAAGCAATAGCACGCTCAATTAGTAAAGTAAACAAATCCGTTCACTGATACTGCTCGTAAGAATAACGACCATAACAGTGGTAATATAGCGTGCAAATAGAAAATTAAAGAAGAGAGTGATCTTCAAGCGTTACATACATTCTCACATATATATATATATAAAGCAATTGAACTATCAAAAAGGCATTTTCGTGATAAAATGCGATTAAAATATATGTATATAGCGGTTCGATTTGTCGCCTAGATGTGTTTGATGCTACAAATATAGGCCAGCTGACGATACGCTTGTAGCGGCAAGCATTATCGTGATCATCATCATTATATGCATGCACGCGACTTTTTCATCATCATGTACAAATAAAAAAAAAGAAAACGAAGAAGAAACAAGAGGATCAAACAAAATGACAGAACCTATTGCGCCAATATTGATGTTGATGACGATAATGCGTGCAACAGCCGTTCAATATAACTATATAGATGATAGGTCACGTTTGTTTCTTTTTTTTTCTGGTTCTTATATCGATGATACAGTGTCTATATTGTAAAAGATTCGAAAAAAACATCTGGCCGGATGTTGTTGACAACGATCGATCCGTCGCCATCATTAAAATCACATTAGTAGAACGAGGAGGAGAATCTAAACTATTACATTAGCTAGCCTTGTTTATATATACATATCCCAGAGGATAAGATCGTTACCGTATCTTTTTTTTTGCACAAGATGGACATCATTTATCATTTTTTTTCTTCTTCTTTCAATTACTTTGTCTTGCAAGCCTTCTACTGCTTATATAGATATCTCTACATTGTAAACAAATCTGTCTATCTTCTCTTGTTGACAGGTTTCTCGAGGTCATATGTGAAATAGAACTTGTCGTCATTGAAGAATTCTTATCATAAAAAAAAGGTCAAATCAACTTGACTAATCGAATTTATTATCGATAAATTTCTACATTATCAATCTTGAAAATTTTAAATAATTAAAACGAACTTGATTATTTTTATTAGAAAGAACTAAAGAATAATACATCTTCATTTCGAATATTGATTTTTATCAAGAAAAAAAAAAAGGAAAATTTTGTAAATGTATCGGAAAAACATCTAAAGAAAGAAATATACACCGAACAGATGATAATTAACCTCTACAGTATCTCTTGGTGGTCATTGTAGTTTATTGTAGTAAAATAAACACGTTCAATTGACTTGAAAGACATGCGCATATATACGTTATTTCTAATAAGCCACTTTTATCCTTCAAGCAAAAAAATAACCGAATCTCATGCTGTTATGTTTTTTAATGTATATATAGGTTTATCAATGCCAGACGTCGTATTGTTCAACCAATGATTGATCAATCAAATCGTGCTGGTAAGTTAAATATAAATAATGGTGAAAATCTTAATGAACAAAATCATTTGCGTAAATCTACTACTATTACAAAACAATATAATCATTCGAAACAAATTCGAGATTTATCAAAAATTAAAATAAAATTACATCGTCGAACAAATTCTATTAAGTCATCTGTTAATTCATCAGCATCAGAAGCCGTTATTTCTCGACGATCATCCCTTTCATATATAACGAAAGGCAAGAGTGTCTAATGCTGAAAAATAAAAATTTCTAATACTGTTTTATATCTAATGCTTTCTTCTTGATTTATTTATTTACTTACACGATTTGAGAAGCCAAACAAAATTAATATATTTTCTTTTTATTTTTTATTTTTTCAGCTCATGCTCAAAAAGGTTAGATTTTCTTTCTAATTTTGCATCATTATGTGCGTATATATATATGCATACTTTGCTGCTTTTTTTTTAATTCAAAATACGAGTCATTTTGCCGTTTCTGTACCAAATATGAATATCATTTATTCTTTTGCTTGACATTTGCTATTATTCCCGCCCAGATTTCAATTGATAGAAATCTCATGTGACATTTTAGTAGTTAAAACTAGATTGATTTTTTTTTCTATGTATGTATGTGTCTATCCATCAGGAATGCGAGAGAGAAAAAGAGATGAAATAGTCAATCTAATTCAAAAAGACACTTGAACAATTGTCCTATGCTATCGCTCCTCCTTTTTAGCTTCTCCTTTTTCCTTTATGCTGTCAAAGTCAATTATATGCACGAATGCGTGAAATAACACAGACGATAAAAGCAAGAAATAATCATAGATATATAATAATAATAATAATAATAATAAAAGAAAACTTATTTAAATTATTAAAATTTGTTCTTGCATTTTTGTTGTTGTTTTTTTCTAGCAGCAATTCCAACAGAATTTACTGATTGTTTTGGTCCATATTCTCCTGATGCGGCTGCAGCTGCTGCTATGCATTATCAATTTGGCGGAGGTTATCCAACAACACCACATGGTAAATAAAAGAAAATTTGAATAAAAAAAAAAGATTTAAAAAATTTTTTTTTTTAATAGATATTTTTGGATCTTATGCTCAAATGTCACAATTTCGAAATCCAATGATGATGATGTATCCAGGTGGTTATCCTGTATCATCAAGTCCGAATAGTATGATGGATCAAATGGGTCATCATCATCATCAACAACAAGAATCATCTGCAGTCACAAGTGGGGCTGCTTAAAGAAAACAACAATTGACTTATATATATATATGTTTAAATAGATCTTACATAGAAAATCGAATGTTTTGCTCTCTCTCTCTTTCTCCATGACCGGTGTTTATATTTCTCTTCTTCATTTTTCTTTTTCAGTTTTTGATGTCGTCTTTTGTGCGCATTTATTGCTTTTTCGTATAATTCTGTCTGTCATTTTCCTTTCCTATATTCAACAGCTCAAAAACAACAAATACCAACAGATTTTGTCTATCTATATCGACAACAAAAGTCACCGAGCACCGGTTCCTTATGTTGTATGTAAACTTTTGAAAATAAAAAAGATGAATAATAATAATTGAGTGTATCCTTTCTCTTTTTTCTTTGTATGTGTCTTGCGCAATGCATATAGTTGTCTTTATTTGTCAAAATTCATTTTTGTTTTCTTTTTGTTTTCTCTCTTTTTGTATTCTTGCAACACATTGATTATTCAATGTTTTGGTTTGCTTTTCCTTTCTTCATGATGGACATTTTCTAATTGTCAAAATTCTTTTTCTTGTTTTTTTCTTTTTTTTGTCGTCTTGTGGTTGTTTTCAATGTCCATGACACATAAAATCTTGAATCTTTTTTTCTTAAGCAGAGAGAGAGTGTGTGTGTGTGAACTAGAGACAATGATGTCAAAATTCAAATTGAGAGATGATTTATGTTTTGTTTTGTTTTGTTTTGTTTTTCTGAAAAGAAAATTTTACTGAAAATATAATATACAAGACCAAAGAAATAAATTGTTCTATTGATAATTATATAAATAATATGCAACAATGTCTCCTAATTAAATAAAAAATAAATTTATCTACTTTGAAAAAAGTTTTTATACTTCATTGAATTGATCATTCAAATGACAGTAAAATCTCTTTATTATAAGTTTATTTCCTATTGTATTTGTGGAATATTAAATTTTTCATATTAAAATCTTCAACTTAGCAAACATGAAAATTATTTTATTGAAAACAAAAAATGTATAGAAATCGATGTTATATCTTAAGCAATGATTTTTATCACATGATTTACTTACGCTTATTATTTTTTTAATTTTTCGAATTATTACATTCAAGATAATGAAATATTCTATTAATATTTATTTATTCAAAGAATAGATGATTTTTGCTCAATGTATAATAAATAAAAGATATTTGACAATGGTCAGAAATTATTCAATAGAAAAGAGAGTGAAAAAGAAACAGTCGCCTGTTTTCACCATATGTCCTAAATAACCTTATATAAGTCAAATAATCGTCAGTAAGGAACGAATAAAATCATAATCATATATTATAAATAAAACTAAGAGAATTCGTATATAAAACTTAATTCATACAGATAAAAAAACTAACTTTCTTAAATATTTATTTTAATAGTTTTCATGATTTTTTTTCCAATTTTAAATAAATTTAGAACTTCATATAATGTTTTCATAATACAGAAGAATAAAAATAATATGACAATTAAAGCAAAGAATGTATGAATAAACAATAATCATATGCTAATTGAAAATTTCTATAACAAAAGAATACACCTTTTAAACTTAAAGTGAAAATGATAACGAAATAATCGAAGATTGTTATCAATAGTTATACCGCTTTTGTTTCTTTTTGTCTAATCATTCATAGAACAATCTTATATGAAAAGTAAATTATTATAACGTTTGCTATAATGATTATCGTCCTGTCGGTCTAATGTTACCAATAATATAAAGAATGTTATAGAACGAAAGAGAGAAAATCATATAAAATCACTGTTTGAATATCATATCAATTCTTAACAAACGTAGAATGACACGAAAAAGTATTATTTCATCAAATAAAGAAGCTCTTATACAACGATGGCAAGGACAATTAATCGGTCGTACACATATAAACTTCCAAGAACTTATGCATCTTTTACGACAACATGTATGAATAAATTCTCATATATCTTTTGTCTTGGTCTTTTTTTAATACTTACGAAATATGATCTTTTGTTTTATTTTATTTTGTTCTCAGCTATTGTTGGAGACGCTCTTTTGTTTGTTCGATCGTGATTCAAGCGGGTTACTCACCGAATCTGAATGGATTGGATCTATATATAAAGTGGCCGAGTATGTCTACATGATATTTGCACTTATTTTTTCTCAACAAACATTTGTTCATATATATGTATATATTTGCAGAATATCTAATCGCATAAAAGACATTCGAACACTTGAACAATTTAGACGTGCTTTTAGACGTATTTCACGTGGATATGATTCACTTACTATAAATGATTTTTGTATATTATTTGAAGATACATCTGTATGTAGTTAATCAATATATAAGACACAATGAAATTTTTTTTATTTTTTTATTTTTTAGTTACAACGAGAATTTGCTTTACTATTTACTGATGAAACAAAGTCCTTAAGTATAATGGAATTTACTGATGTACTTCGAACTGTTTCTAAGTTTGTTTAAATTATATTTTAATTTATATATATATATATTTAATATTCTATTTATTTAAAGTCTTTCAACAGATACTAAATGGCTTTCATGGCTTACATATCAATTTCATATAGCAGTTAGTAAACGTCGTAATACAACACATAATGGAAATCAAATAGAAGATAGTATGGATCTTGAAACATTTAAGAAAAGTTTTTATTTTAAAGTAGTATGTATTATAATTATTTAAAAAAGAAAACTTTAAATTAATTATTTTAATAAATATTATTATTTTATAGCCTGAATTAGCTGATTGTTTATTTGATTATTTGGATACAGATAAAACTGGTCTATTAACATTAGATAAATTTATTCGAAATTTAGAATTTATTGTTGAAGCAAGTGATAATGAAAAAGTTGAATATCTTTTTAAAATATTTGATCGTGATGGTTTGTATATATAAAATTGAATTATATAAAAACTAGAAATTATTTTAGGTGATGGAACAATTGATTTTGATGAATTAAAATTATTACTCCGTTGTTTTCTTGAACAATCACCTTCACTTGATATAGAAGAAACCTTAGCCGAATTAACTGCTACTTTATTTCAAGAAACTGATGTTGATCAATCAGGTGATATTAATTTTGAAGAATTATCAAATGCATTTCAACGAAATGAACATTTATTTAAAGTACTTTCACTTAGGTAAAAACATTTATCTATTATATACAGGATATTAAAATACGTTTACGTTCGAAATATGTCCATTCGATGTAGCTGCGTCTAATGAATATATTTCGAAATGTCTGAGGTAACATAAATAATGAAAAAAGTTATTTTTATTGAAAAATCGATTGTTTTCCTTCACTTTGAAAAGAAAACGAGTTTTTTAAACATTATTTTTGGGATTTCTCCAGTAGTCTATTGAAATTTTTATTCCAAAAACTTGGCTTTAAAAAGTTTCCATGTATACAGTTTTGTAGAGCTCGACGAGCTCTATCGAACTATGTAAAAATCTTACTCGGTTTTTAAATCGCTGATTTCTTAATTTTTTATGTTAAAAAAAATATAAAATCTCTAAATATTTCTCAGGTTCGATATTAAAAGGTTTTGATAACTCTCACTATTTAATACCAATAAATCTAGTTTTTGAAGCGCTTCAATTAGGTATGGAAATGATTTGACCTTAAGATGGGACAGTAGGGGAGAAAAGGTTTTTTAACACCTTATATATGTACTAATCAGAAACAGATAAATATAATGAAAAGAATCATTATCTTATTGTAATAGATCTCAAAAAAAATTATTAATAAAGAGTATGTTAGTGATAAGATTTCGATAGTCGTATTATTTTAGTTATGATATGAAGATAAAAAAAATCGAAAGTTCTTTAAGAATGTTTAATAGTAAGATTTATTTTGTTAATTATTCTTTTCTTTCTTTGAAATTTCATTAATCTCTTTACAAAATGTAATAACATGCGTATATGATAAAAATAAAATCAAATAATAGATTCACTATATGTCATATAAAGGACTCTTCTGAAATCGATAACATTTACATACAGATAGAAAATCGTTTCAATTAATCTATAGCATGTTAATACTACTGAGAGTAAATAAAAGCACCGTTATACGATAGTATTCATACTAGAAAGTTAACACATGATTTATAAAAATGTACTCATTCGTAGATATTAAAAGTATATGAAAGAGAATATTAAAAAATCGAAAAACAATATTTCATGTCCTTGCTCATGGTCAGAGAAGCTGTATAAAATAGCGTTCACTATTCAAACTAGCAAGGGAACCTCTTAAGATGACCAATGAATTTAGCTTTTATCTTTTCATCATAAGTAGACTTCGGTGAAATATAAAAAAGTTGTAAAGAATTTGGATCCTTGTGACTTTGTTCTTAAAATATCGAATTTTTAAGAGATTTTCTTCATAGGATTCAAGATTTTTAGAAAAATTGTATTACCAAATTTTAACATGAAAGTTCGATATAAGCCACAAAGGTCCACATTCTTTACAACTTTTTTTATATTTCACTGAAATCTAATTATGGTCAAAGATAAAAGTTAAACTCATTGGATACCTTGGGAGTTCTCTCACAAGTAGATGCCTACAATAAAGAAAATATATTTCCAAAAATATGTTCCGTCAAACTTGAAATCATTCATAATTATAAAGTGTTCATTACAAAAAAAATTTTACTGTATTGTATTATTTTTTTCTATTTATTGTAGCACAAGTAGTTGGATTCGACCAAAATCTGCATCATTAGGTACAGGTTATATACGTTCATCAACACTTCGTGCTTGGATACGAAACAATATCGGTTTAATATTCTTTTGGTCATTATATTCATTTATATGTACCTGTATTTGTATTAGTGTTCTACATTTTTATGTTGGTCAGGAACGTGCTCACTTTTTTATTGTAATCGCTCGATTAAATGGTAACAAAAACAAAAAAAACTTTATTATCTTTAAATTATTTAATTTTTATTCCTTTCTTTAAGGTGGTATGCTTAATTTTAATTGTGTTTTAATGCTTGTATTAATGCTTCGTAAACATATAACATGGTTAAGATCAAAAGGTGGTAGTATTCTTCTTCCACTTGATCATCATATTGATATACATAAAACTATGGGAATTATTATTATGATTGAAACAATTTTACATACAGTAGCACATTTAGCTTATTTAGGTTTATTTTATTATGAAAAATAATTTTCATATTTTATTTTTTATTTGTTTTTGTAGCTTATGTATTTTATATTTGTTCATTAACAGAAGATATTGGTACTCCATGTGATAGTGATAGTAATCTAGATATTTTATATAATCAAACATTAAATAATCCTATGTTATTAACAAAACGTTATCGATTTGATTCTGTAATAAATCAATGTATTCCATTTGGTTATCTTGGTTGTGGTGGTAATTGGAATAATTTTTATACTGAAAATTTATGTGCACTTCGTTGTAGTAAGAATTAATATTTGTATTTCATAAATTCTTATATTAAACATTTTATTTTTAGAAGCATATCGTCTTACATATCACCGTTATGTTGATGCACTTTTTACATTTAAATTAGGATTTGGTTATATAACAGGTATAGTTGAATTATTATTAGGTGCACTTATTTATATAATGTGTTTACCATTCGTACGAAAACGTGGTCATTTTCAAGTAAAATAAAACATTTAGTTTATCAAAATAAAATTTTTTTGTTTTTTGTTATTATTTAGTTATTTTATTGGTGTCATATGTTGACATTACCATGGTTAATTATAATGCTTTTACATGGACCACGATTTTGGAAATGGTTATTAGTTCCTGGAGTATTATATATTATTGAAAAAGTTTTACGATATCGTAAATCACGTTCATATAAACATGGTGAAACATATATTATGGAAGCAATTTTATTACCATCTCAAGTATTAATTATTTATTTATTTTTTTTAATTTTATTTATTTTTTGTTTTTCTTAGGTTATTCATTTAGTTATTAATAAACCACGAAAATTTACATATAAACCAGGAGATTATATTTATATAAATATTCCAGCAGTAGCTAATTTTGAATGGCATCCATTTAGTATAAGCAGTGCTCCAGAACATAAAGGTATTTTTTTGTTTTATTTCAAATAACGATTTATTTAAGTATAGTTGAATTAAATATGACATTTATTAATCGTTAGTTTGATTTTGACATTTATAATAGTAGGTTATAGTGTGAGTTCATAGATATGATTTGATTAATAATTAGTTTCTTTTAGACATTTATGTATAAATCAATTGTAAAATTATTGTACTATTCTATTCTCAATATATCTAGGTCTTGTCAAACAGTCTTTGTGACTTTTAGATTAGATTTTTCGAAAAAAATTTCTCACTATTACATTAAAAAAATCATAAATTTATCTGTAAATATTGAATAGATATGATGAAATAGTTTGATTTATACTGCTATTTCATGGAAAAAAACCATCATGTAATTGAGTAGTTTCTTTTCTATTTAAATAACCGATATTATAGTAAACAGTCTAGTTTTCGGAAATAAGACTGATTAGTTCTTTTATGTCGGTTCTTATTATAGGTTTTTGTTTTACGAATATCCGATATACAAGCAACCCCCTCAATCTGAAATTAGTTCGATTGATGTTGAATGAAAGTCAATCAATTCACTAGTCACGCAAGATGTTTTTTTTTAGTTTGTTTGATATATAACTCTCTTAAAGTACAATAGGCTAATATAAAATGTTAACTATTTTATTCATTTATTGTAATCAGTAATTATTGAAAATATTAAGATTAGAAAACTTGTTTCTCATGAGAGAAAATTAATTATCGTATAACTTATTTAACTTGAATTCGTATGTATATAGATATTTTTAGCCGTAAATTTTATCATTATAAAAATAAAATATAATTTAAACTAGAAGATTTTGTTTTCATCTGCTAATTCTAAGCCACATATGATTTCTTGTTAAAAAGAAAATACTATCGAAAAAATCTACATATCTTTTTCAAAATTAAATGATATAAATAATAAAAATTATCTGTATAATTCAGATAGTCTTTGGCTTCATGTTCGTGCAAGTGGTCATTGGACACGACGTGTTTATGAATTATTTCGTTTAAAATTAAAACAAGAACATGGTGGAATATTAAATGATTTTAATGATATACGTCTCCGTTCATCAATGCGTTCACGTATGTCAAAAAGTTACATTGATGAATTACGTGGTACACATCAATTAGATATTGATTCTCAATTTGATTGTAATAATAATTATAATTCTAATCGTTCATCACATTGTTCAACATCAGCAAATAATTCTATTCAACCTAAATCAATATCAATATCATTTCCAGCATTAAAACAACAACAACAAAATAAAGTTGTATGTACATCATGTCAATCAACATTAAGTTTACGTGATATACAATTACAAACACATAATAAAACAGATCATGAAAATTTACATAGAGTTAATAAATCAATTGTAATGAATCCAAATGAACTTGATAATATAGTTGATGAAGATATTGATAAAGATGATTTAAGTACAAATGAACAAATAAAATCAATGACACATCTTAAACCTGCTATTAAAAATAGTACAAATCAATTAACTGTACCAGTTAAAGGAGATTATTGTATAAGAATACCGAATACATTTTCAATTTCTGATGATCAACAACAACCACAATTAGAATATACTGATGCACGTTTATCTGATGCACTTGGTTATTTACGTATGTATAAAAATCGTAATCGAATACAATTTAATTCACTTCAATTTAATGATCGAGAAGATTTACAAGTAAATAAAATTATTTTATTTTTTCTTTCTTTAAATAAAATTAACAATAAAAAGTAAGAATAAAGTTCATTTTATATAGATTTTAATTGATGGTCCATATGGTGCACCATCTCAACATATATTTGAAGCTGAACATGCTGTTTTAATAGCTGCTGGTATTGGTATAACACCATTTGCATCAATTTTACAAAGTATAATGTGTCGTTATCGAAATCATCGACATAAATGTCCAAATTGTGATTTTATTTGGGAAACTCCTCAAACTAAAGAACTTTGTGTAAAAAAGGTAATATTTTAATTATTATTATATTTTTATAATTTTTTGTTTTTTTAAGGTTGATTTTATATGGGTAACACGTGAACAACGTTCACTTGAATGGTTCATTAGTTTATTAGCACAAATGGAAATTGAACAACAACATTTAAGACAAAATTCTGATAAAGGTCCTTTACTTGAAGTTCATTTATATGTAACAAGTGCACAATCACCAGCAGATTTAAAAGCATTAAATGTTTATTTATCACTTGATTTAATTGGAAGAGAAAATTCAGGTGATTGTGATGCTATTGATGGAATTCGACGACGAACTAACCATGGACGACCAGATTGGGATAGAGTAAAAATTTTCTTTTTTTTTAAAATCATATTTAATAATTGTAAAAATTTTACTATTAAGACATATATATATATAATAGAAATAAGAAAAGAGGTCAAAAATACATTAATTAAAGAATAGTCTTTCTGGCATATATTAATAAGCTACACAATGGTTTTTTTTTGTGCCATAGTTAGAAGATTGTAGATAGTTTATTAATAATAGATTTTTTTCTTATTCCTCTATTAAAAAGCTTAAACTAGGGACTTATACAGAAATTATAAATTGAAAAATATAACATTTTTCTTTTTCATAATATTAAAATATTAATAAAAAATATATATTCATGTCACGACCTAAAAGTATCTATTCATCAGTAAAACCTAATGTACCACTTAAAAATTAAAAATTTAGATAATAAAATACATATTTGTTGAACTGTAATATTGTTAATTTTATCTATTTCTTGCTTATTATTCGATTATATATACTTCAACAAACACAATAATTATTAAGGGTTAAAGTTTTCCTTTCTTTTCTTTATATGTAAAAATTTATTTCATTAATAAATATTCATCTTTTATACTATATATTGAATATCAAACTACTATATATGATAGTAACTAGCATCATTTTTCTGATTAAATAAGTACATAAAATAGTCTATCTATATGATAAGAACATCCGACTTAGAACCTAAGACACGTGTCGCATCATTATGTTCCTTTTTTCTGTCACCTGATTATACTTAAACAAATTTCCTCATTGATCTATATAAATTATGTTCAATTATCGATGTAAAAATACCTATAATAAAGGGTTTCTTTCGTTATGCTATTCAAAGTTATTTAATTAAAAAATTTTTTTTTTTTCTTTTGAGTTGAAATTTATATTTTAATATCATTTTCTACTTTCTTTTCTTTTCTTCAATACTGTAAGTTTATGTTAAGGGTACGATGACCTAAAATCTGATACATTAGCAGTTGTTTTTTATTATTTAAGATAAAATAAAATAAATATAAAAATAGATATGAATTTTATATTTAAGGTATTTGCTGATTTATTATGTCAAAAGCAAGGTAAAATATCTGTATTTTATTGTGGACCACCATCACTATCAACTGAATTAACAAGAAAATGTCGTCAATATGGATTTGCTTATAAAAAAGAATTATTTTGATATTTAGAAAAAAGAAGATTCTTTTTTTTTTTGTTCATTTTTTTCTTTTCTTTTTTAAATGTATTTCTAATCGGTCCGGAATAATTTAACTTTTTATGTTTATTGAAATGACAAGAAAATCTGTTTCTATTTAGATCATTTTTTTCTCTTGTTTATTAAAAAAAAAAATAAAATGTTAAATGGCGTTTATCTAAATATCAGGTTTTTCTGTAAATGAATGCAAATTAACGTAGGTGTTTTTCATTAATTTCAAGTTTATATATAAAAGCATGATCGCCTGAAGATTTACATGTGCATTAAATATACGCTAATTTAATTAATTTTTATTTTAAATCTATTTTGAAATTTTCTTTTAATTATTACAATAGATTGATTTTCTTTGATCTTATTTATATTTTAAGTTAATGTATGAAAATATGAAAAGCAAAAAATAGAAGATGAAAAAAAGAAAAAAAGAAAAAAAATAAGAATATAAAAGAAAAGAATGAGACAAAGAGAGAGAGAGAGACAGAGAAAAAAACGGGAAAAATGTTATTGTTTTAATTGGTTGAACCAGACAGAATATTCTTTTTTGCTTAGAGTATTCAGGATTTTTCTTAATTAAATACAGAATCTATTCATTTTAACTCGCATACAACATCCTAACATACATTAGAGACAAATCAATTAATGCACAGGTATGATAAATAATTATTTATTTAATCAACAAATAATGAGTTTTATTTAATATACTTCATATTTTATTGATTTATTAATGCATATTCAGATATATATTCTTATTTTCTCATAAAATTTAATTTATGTTTAAAAAGTTTCATATTATTTTAAATTTTAATTAAAATAAATAAGACGCAATCTCTTTTCTTCAACGACATTAAGTGTAACTTTGTCAAAAACATACACTTGTTTTCTATTAACTTGATAAAAAAGACTTTACGCCTACTCTTCTTATTTATCAATACATTAGCTAAATCATGATTTAAGTGCAAAATTTTATTTATCGAGTTAGTAACATTCATCTGAACATAAATTTTCTATTCATGATTTAATGAATATAGACCCTCTTAATAAATATGTCTGTCTTCTTATTTTTCTGCAGTAGTTTAATTCTAATCGATATGATTATCTCACGTATATTTCTATTGACATATGAGAAAAAAAATTGTGTTAATCATATAATTATTTTTAGAATGTTAATGTTTTCATCATATATTATTGTTTTATTAAACATTATTGGTCTTGTTTTAACTAATCCTGTTAAACAAATATCATTAAATGGAAAATCTGAAGATATATCATCAGATGAAGCTTTCCGTCAAGCAGAAAAAATACTCGATCGTTATTTCTATTTAATAGGTTCTGATACAGATCATCTTGTTCATGGTATGTTACATATTTTAGTGAATAATCCAAAATCATTTCCATTTATTCCACATCGTGCAATGGAGATAGCATTTAAAAATGTAGCACATAAATTGGGTGATGAAGAAGTTGAAACTTTATCAAAACCTCTTTTACTTGCAATTGAAGAAAATTATCAAATAAAATCTAAACAACCATCAACAATTAATTTAACGGATGAAACGAAAGAAAAAATTGAAGAAGCATTGGATAAATATTTAGATGAAACAGTATTTGATGCTCATTTATGAATATAAAAAAACAATAAAAAAAAAAGGAAAAAAAAGAATATATTAAAAAAACAAAAAACAAAAAACGAAAAATGATGTTTTTATTTGCGTGTATGCATGTTCAATAATAGGGAAGAAATAACAGAAATAATTTTATTGTTGTTGTAGTTATACCGTTCGTCTAATAATCGTTGAAATAAAAAACTAATTTAAAAATGAAATGGTGAAACATTAATTCGTATTATAAATATTGTATGTAAACGACGACGATGATGTAATAAATATTTTTTATTTAAATCATTATTATATATATGTATTTCAAATTCATATTCATTTGATTCAATTAATGTTTCATTTGTTTTAAGTTTAATTCCATCAAGTATAAAAGGAAAAGATAAATTTATATTATTTTTATTAATTAATTTTATTAAACTATTTATTTTTTGAGTATTTATAGGTAAAATGAATAATATTGTATTTGATAATGTTAATCTTGATATAGCAATAAATCTATAACGAATATGAATAGCACGACGAGGAGGACATAATAATGAATAATGATAACATTTTAATATACAATCACTTTTATTTTGATGAATATAACCAATAGGACATGGAATATCTATACATTCATAAGCACCATGAGTATTAAAACATGTTCGATCTTGACCACAATCAATTTGAAATTGATCACATTCATTAACATCTAATTTATTTTATTATGAAAAAAAAAAGAAATCTATTTATATATATATATATTAAAAATATAAAAAACAAACCTTGACATTGTCCTAAATTATTTATTTTAAATCCAATTGGACAATGACATCGATAAGATCCAAGTTGATTTTCACACATATACTGACAAATATTTGCATTTTCAATACATTCATCAATATCTAGATAGATTAAAATAATATATTTAATGAATTTTATAACTATAAAGAAAATCTAATTTTTGTTCTATTTTTAGATGATAATCTTGTACCTTCCATTAAATTCTAATCATTAAAAATCTAAGATAAACTTTGATAAATACCTTCACATAAACTTGATTCATAATTTCTTCGATAACCTATTTCACATCTATTAACTTGACAATTGGTACATTCTATAAATAAAATAGAAAGATTAATTTGATAATAACCTATAATTATTATTAAATACCATGACAAAATGAATCTTTACGTTTAAAACCATATGGACATGTTGGACTTTCTTTTGATTCTATAATCGGACCAGGAAACCATTCAAGTTTTTCTTCATCTTTCTTATAAATTGGTACTAATATATCAGATAAACATATCATTTAAAAAAAAAAACAATAAAAATCTTTCTATTTACATGTATATAATTGTTTAAGATATTGTACGGGAGCGTTGATAGTTTTAATTTGTTCTTTATTTGGTGTACATTGAATTGTTTGAGTATAATTAAATCCTAAATTTTTTTTTCCAATTAGAAAACCACTTGAATATGTACGAAAATGACCTAAATATAAATTACATTGAATAAACACATGTGTTTTTTTTCTATCAATTATTCTCATTACAAATTTAGTGTAAAAATATATGGATAAACTAATATTTAATTTTAAATTTTAATAGGAAAGATTAGTTTATTTACTGTTTTTTTTTTCTATTATAATATTTTATTTTATTAAATAATTAGATTAAAACTATACCATATTGTACGATCATTTTCAGATTTTCGTTCGTTTTGTATTTCAATGAAATATTGTTTTCAATATGTCTTTCGAGAATATTTTTTTTCCATAGATATACTGTATGACATTGTTAGATTAAAATATTAATAGAAGATTATATTATTACTTTTACATGATATTCTGAACTTTGAAATATATTATTACAAAGGACGCGACATAATTAGATATTTTTTTAAAAACATTTACTTAATACAAAAATAGAGGTAATTACTACTATAAGATAAAATCATTTGAAAATCAAAGAAAAAATTAATTTAAGACAATGAATAAACTATTATGTATTACCTTTAAACAGGTGAAGGTCATAATAATCTAGAGTCATAATAAATAAATTAAAAAACTATATTATTCACTCAGAGAACCATCAGTCCATCAAAAGAAATTGGTTTTTCAACTATATTAGAAGAGGAATAAACAATTAAACTCCATTAAAAATGTATATATTGGTATATTTAGTTACAAATATTGTTCTTAAAAAAAAACGGGTCATCATGACTATATTCATATTCCTGCTTATGTACATCGTGCAAAGAATTAAAGTGATTATCATTACTAACAATATGTAAATAGAAATTATTGGATTATTTTTCGTTCTTTTCTTTTTTTAATTAGATAAAAATACTTTGTCTGAAGTAATTAGTTAATCAAATGATAGTGCGTGGGTAGTAGTGTTTGCATTTTTCTATTCGTGCCCCATTCAAAATATATATTCATTTTTATTATTAAAAGGTAGCGAATTTTCAAGCTTTACAAAACTGTCTACTTTGGTTTTTAATTATGGTTTTTTTTGTCGGCATCTAATTAAAAAGATTCATATGTAATCAATCATGCAGTAGCTATAGTAGAAAGAGGAAAAAAAATGGCGAAAATTTTTAAATAATAATCCAGCTGAAATTTAAACTATAATATAAATAGAATGTTCTGTACAATTCAGCATATGTGATTACATGTTTGAAAATCTTAAAAGATGTATTTGAGAGAAATAGTTCTGAAGAAAACATATGTGAAAAATGCTTTTTGATAGGTTTTTTTTGTTAATTCAAAACAATCGAAGTTTCTTCATTGTTCAATTTAATAGTTACAATATTTTGTTCAGAATCGAATTCTACATTTGATGACATAGTAATAAATTGTTCATAAAATAATTCGAGTTTTTAATAACATGATTTTCCAAAATGTACCTATACATTAAGGACAGTTTTTAGTTAGTTTCGAACCTTTTCTCCTGAGTAATTATATCAAGAACTCTGAAAATGTCATGTAAAGATAATTTGAAAAGTTCTCTATCTATATTTGTTAAATTCTATATCTCTAGTATTAGTCTGGATAAGTGAACGCTTGTATTAATTGACAATTGTCAGTAGATAATAGAAAATCCAAGTTGCATGATTGAGTACATATTAAAATTGTTTTATCAGGCACGCACAAGAAAGACATTTGAAAAACAAAGTACATAGTTTTGTAAAGCTTGAAATTCTCTATATTTTAATATAAAAATCAGTATATTATCTGAACATTAAATGAAGAAAACGTGCAAAACATTTCGTACCACCTATTATAGTTCATCCATTAGATGAATATTTTTAAAAATGATTTCAGCTACTATCTGACTGTTCTTCATATAAAAATATCAGTCATTTTTCTAGGTTTTAAACACGTAAATAATTTCTCATCAATATATGACGTACAAAGTACAGCTATAGTCAAAAAAAACCTTGGACAAAATTCTTTTGTAGCCTTAGAATCTTTTTCCTATGGTTCGAAGGAACTACAAGCGTCATTCTTTTTAGGGTGAACTCTTCGACAATTATACTAGATAATCATCACAGAGAACTTCGAGTTTTGTTATCTTCGATGCAAATCTATACTCTTATTATATTGCTAAAACAGAGCTATAAGAGCTACCTGTATAATTCATTGTAAAACAAGTGTTTTGCCTAAGGATTATAATAGTTACTCGTAAAGGCAAAAAAGATTTATGAGTGAGATCATCTTGAAAATCAAAGTGTATTGTCTGTTATACGTTAAGATGCGGTTTTGATGACTTTATTAAGTTTATCTACTTGAGAATCACGTATCTTTTTTGTTGTTAAGTGTAAGCGATATTATTTTAGGAAAGCTTCATCATCAAAGGTGTTTATCATGAGAAAAATGACTGAAAATGTATCAGTCATGTCATTAAACAATTCTTTAGCCCTATTTCATTCTTTTAAGGGTGAAGAAGTTAAAAATGTTGAAATTTGCGTTGTAAATGATTTTACTATCCACAAGGAAAGAAAGATCTTTACTTTCTATTTCTTCTAAAGATGAACAAAGGAAATATCAGATTATGCTGTTTTTATAGTACTCTTCGTGGACTATCAATTATAATAGAAAACAATTCGAAAAGGGCATATATTTATATATAAGATAGTACCTGTAAGAAAAGATGCGCAAATTTTTTTGACTACAGCTGTATTATTTATTTTTGTTTTGAATAAATTAATTTGTTTTAGTTCTGTCATACTTTAAGTGACACAAGCAATGTTTCTTACAGGATTTTGATATTAAAAAAGTGAATCAGTTGTATTTAAACTTTGTGTACTGTTGAATTATATACAGTATGCAAAGCGGATAACACTTCGAATTTTCTGTTGATAATCGTGTCGAGAATGAGTATAAATCCATCGTTAGATAGTTTTCTTTTTCGAACAATTTTTTCGTTTTGTCAACACAATCAAATATTAACAAATTTAAGCAGTTTTTCCTCTTCATTTCATCATCAAACTGGTAGATAAGACAAAGACGAAAGCTTATTTACTTTTTTTCACTAATATTTTTTCTATGAAATCTATAATTTTCATTCAAATAGAAAAACAAACCATTAAGAATCGTAATGAAGAAGAAAACTCGAATATTCGAACCAATGCAAACAAAACCATAATAGTAAAGTTAGAAGAAAATGACGAGAAGATGATCAATGCAGAAAGTTGAACGAATTTCGGAGAGTAAAACAAAAAGTATCATCAATAAACAATATTCATTTGCAATAGTTCATTGTCGTTGGATCATATCATCTGAAGAAATTTATCCCTCCTTCTTATTTGAAAGAATTGAATTCGAGATTAAGTCATAATCTAATTAAAACAAATTTTCAGAACTTTCTAGAATATATGTACATTATTCAATACAAACTATTCTTAAATGACAATATCAATGAAAACAGTAACATATCTTATTTATCATAGTTCAAGCAAAGTTGACAGTTAATAAAAATCATGAAAAAAAAATAGATGTTAAATGATCTTATTAAAAACAATAAGAAATTAAATGTAAGTGCAGTCTCCTATCCTAAATAGACGTCATCGAAGCATATGCTTTTACTGTTAGTTAACAATTCATCAACATATGAAATATTCTTCACAGATACTTCTAAACCAAATTTCATTTGTGTTGTATCATTTCAAATGCCTGTATCTCACTGTATTCGTTACATATCCCTCTATTTTACATAGTATTAGTAATAAATCATTACTATAAATGAACACTTTGAGACAAGTAGTTATATATTTGGATAGCGCCTGAAGTTCTCTAGAACCCTATATATGTTCAATTTAACTTGCATTTGTTTATTAAAAATAAAATAAAGAATGATGAAGGTATCTTCATTATCAAATTCCCCAGTTACATTCAATTCTTTTTATTCCTTTTAATGCATCAGATAATATACAAGGTGATAGAACATTTCACGCGCTTTCCGAATATTTTTTACATATAGGTGCAAGTCAAAGTGTTTATATCTAGAATTGTAGAGAATTCTTTGGACTTTCCGAATGTATAATTATCGTTTCCAAAATGTTTATTTATAGTAATGATTGATTAAAAATACTGTGTAAGACTATTTTTAACCAGGAAGATATATATATCCTGTTCTTATGAATTAGATTTCCGGTGAATAGAATGCTACCACTATTTCACTTCTTATGGATCAGTGATATAGAACAATAGACCGTGTTGATAAACCATCTAACTTCTGTCCAACTTAGATTTGTTTTCTATTTTAATGACAATATTTCGTCTAATATTAACTCTTTGACTGTGGATAATTTTAAGAAACATAAGATTTCTTTTTTTGCTATATATTTGACCGTAAATTAACCTATAGTTTTATTTTATTAAAAAATTTTTATAAAAACTGATGTTTGGAAGTTTTCAAGATGTGATACAACTCAAAAAAAAAAAGATACAACGTATAAACCAGCATTACATTGAACACGTTCATATCTCATTTTATTACTTTTTTTTGTAACTGCTGTATTATTGCAGATATGGTACTTTCGTCTTTGTTCTTTCAGATATACCTTCAGTTGAATAACTTTGAATGAGCAAAGGAAAGTATTGCGCAGTGTGTCTAATGGGTTTTCTAAGTAGGCAGAAAGATTTACAAGAATTTTAGACTTGAGCAATTTTTTCCGTGAAAGTCAGTTGTGTTATATTGATTATCCATTGATGACTATGAGAATTAAATCATCTGATTATAACTTAAATAACGCTAAAAATGTCTCTAATAAATGTTTTTATGCAAACTGATATTATATAGGTATCTATGTGTTTAAAAATGCTAGAAAATCACTGTGGATCTTATACGGGCTCGCCTATAGCCAAAGGGTTAAGAACTATCACATTTGTATTGACAATAATGGATATTCATCAATCTTGAATAAATTCCTCACTTAAATTATTCGTTGCTTTAAATGTCAACTATCAAATGTGTAAATTACAGGTTTACACATGATAACAGCGTCTGCATGTCAAATAAAAATATCTTTCCGCAAAGAATATTAACAATCTAAAGGAATTATAAATCAATCTTCTATTACTTATCTTTCTTCTTCTCAACAATCGACATCCGAACCATGTAATCAATCATCCGTTACTATTAAAGAAACTCAGAAATGAAACTGAGTTATAACTGATCTAGCCTGGCCAAGTTTAAAACGCTTTTTGGATTCGTAAAAATTGTGAGATAGGTTAGATTATTTATTGTTGATTAAGAAGGAGAAGCTTCCGTTCATATCTGTAAGTTTTCTCAAATTTGTATATTTAATCCTTCTCGGGCAAGAGATAAGAATTACATGTCCGATGCTCGATGAATAAGTTACAAATCTTGAAATTTTTTATTTAGATTTTTATAAAAAAACAAAGGTTTATTTTTAAATAACAGCTTGAACTTAAATCTGATGTCGAACAAAACATCATTAAGATAAGATGAGAAGTTTATCTCAACCTACTGTTTTGATTGTAATTTAAAACAAATGAAACAAATATCCGCTAATATAATGAAAAAGTTCAGATAAATTGGAGAAAACAAATACTGATAATATTTGACATAATACAATTATTTTTATAAAAGAACTAAACCAAAAAACACTAGTTGCAATAAAATATATCTAATTAACTGATTAACAAAACTTCCAATTATTCATTGAATGTATTCCTCTTTTCCACTTCTAATTTTTATCACAAGTACGTACAAATCTCTGTTTATCGACCACATCTACACGTGATGAACTATAGTCGACTGTTGAACAAATACACTATTCTTGAAAAAGTTTATTTCTATCAATATTTATTTCTATCGATGAATTCAGATGCAACGATATTTTAATCTTCGGATTACATTCTTGTAGATAAATTTCAAATGATTATATACATTTTTTATCGTCTTACTCCAGTACTAATTACGCTGAATTAATACTACACGAATGGAAAACGTCATTCATATTATCAATACTCATATAAAATTGATCAATTCGTTACACATTCTAAACTAGCTGATCTATCTTCCTTATTCTTCTTATTATATAAACTTATAACATGAATAGCCTATCAATTCATTTGAAAGATCTCACTCAATTTATTTTCTCATCTTATTCAATTATATAAGTAACAATTGTTCTTCACCTCAACAGTAACACTGCACCGATTTATTTCTGAATTCAATCAAATATTAGAAATTGATTACTATTAGTATCTTCAGGAATAAGAGACGATATATCACCTCGACTCTCTATTTACCATCATCTGCAACTCTGCTGATTTCATGTCTTTAATCACTTGTACAAATATAATCAAAATAAGACCCTAGTTGATGATCAGAACGTCTCTAATAGTATGATGTGTCTGTGAATGTGAATGGATATTAACTGAATAAATGGATTAATAAAAATCAAGAATTTGAAAACTTGTAGTGTTCCACAATCAACATCAATTCAATCTCAAAAGGTTATTGATCGCTTTATAGCACTACATTAATGGTCATTCAAAACACTACTGAAATTGATTAAATAATGTAAGTTACAATTCATTCCTCTTTTCACTAGAAAATTGCATCATTTCTTTTCAATAATAATAATCTTTATGCAATTAACCATATTAACTAGAATATAATAAATTGCATCTTCGATTTGAAACAGACAATTGTTTTCAATTTAACTTAATGTATGAAAAATAACTCAATTGACTCTATTCTTCTTTAGCAATAATAGTGTACTAATTACAACATAATTCAATATGATGCCAACTAAGTCTTTCTAAATAAATTATCAATAAAATTCAATATTGATAGAATAAACCTAACGAACGTCATGTTCGGCTTAGATTCTCTAAATCGATATATTCAAAAATTTGTAAATAATATGAAGGATGATTTCACGTTAACAGAAAACGACTTCATATCGAATTTTTATCTAAATTATAGATGTTATTCAATTGTTTTATAGTTATGAAACACAGTCATCAAGGAATCATTAAATTCAACTCCAATTTCTCATCATTATTTAATACTTTAAATTTTGAATCAATTACATATTAATCATGTTTCAAAATTATTTCTATTACCCAATAATAAATCAACAATGATATTAACCAATATCCCTTTCGCTCCGTCTAAGCAAAATATACGTTAACTATTTTCCTATGTATCTTCTCCAATGAATGAAAACAATGATACTCTTCCGATAGAACAATCAAATTCTAGACATAGCATCATACTACATGAAAAATATTGTAGACTAGTTCAGTAAATCACATTAGTATTTAGATGAACTTGTTTTCATGATTACAATTTCGGTATGATACTTCCGGCATTAATTAAAGAGAAACACGCAAAGTTTCAGTTGATACATTTTGAACAAATTTCAAATTTATACCAATACACGGAAATAGACAATTAATTCAACAAAAATTCAATAATCAAATTGATTTATTAATGTATATTAGTATCATCATTCACTTTCACCATCAATTAATAATGCATTTAATGTATGTATATCGTCAAATATTTAAGTATTTATGTTAATGAATGATTAGCATTTTACAAATCCTTCATCAAAATATTTATGAAAGTTCCTACTAATTCATCTATAATCACAAATCTAAATCTCATATATCCTATTTTTAACTTATATATAGCGTAGTTTTTATTGTCAGTAAGCGCAATAATAATTTCTATATACTTGCAAATGTATAGAAAAGTATATTGATATTCTATCTTTTAGTCGATAAAATAATAACATTGATACCTAGATTAATTCTTATGCAAAAACGCAATATAAATGTTATTTCGATTATCTATAATAATTTCCTGTGAAAAAACTTTTATCTAATATTAATTTTTTATATTGTACTGATTGCTTTGAACTTTTCCTATCGAAAGAAGAGATTAGAAATCAAGATTCATGGTCTAGTTTCCTGTAATCATATTAATGTTTCATCATAGTAAAGTATTCTTGCACCCATAAATCCAACATTACATAAGTAGATTTTCAGAATGAAAATAATCTATTAGCATGAAATTTTTTTTTTCTAATTTTGTTAGTAGTTTTTCTGATGAAAAAATTAAATCCGATTACAAAAAAAATATTCATAATATAAATAGTGTCATGTAGGCGAATAAGTGCCATACTTATTGAGAGATTAATAAAATTTAATTAACAATCATGAATTTAATTCATTTGAATTGACGTATATTTAAAATGAAAAATTCATTTCATTTAAATAAATAATTTATACAAATTATAATATGTTTTGTTTGTTTTTTTTCATGAAGAAAAAATGTATTTATAAGCAGCTACTAACAGCACTGGCGACAACATAGAACATAAAACAATGGAAAAAAATATGTATATATATATAGAAAATTTTTCTTTTAACAATTTTCTCTAAATAATCGTTTCCGTTTATTTGACCATATTGGAACAAATTGAAAACGTAAACGATATTGTGGATGTTTTATTTGAGAAGATTGTTTTATACTTGATTGTCGTCGTTGTTGTTGTTGTAATTCATATTGATTTGATATATCATTTGTATCAATTAATTCATCAACAGAAAATGGTTCATTTGTTGATGAATCCGTATTTTTCATTAATATTTGATGTGATGGTCGTTGATATATTGTTTGTTTACGAAATAATTTTGAATTAAAATGACACCAACATGGAAAATATTTTTTAATTAAACTTGGTAAATATGTTAATAATAAACTATCACCAAATCGTGCAAATAAAAATAAAAAACGACATATAGTTAATGTTGATTCAGTATATTCAGATAGAATATTATTATTATTGTGATTATTGTGATTATTATTATTCGATAAATTATATTTAAAAATATATTGATTAAATTGTTTTAAATGAAATATCATTTGAATAAGATGTTGTGGAAATGTTAATAAAACATATTTAAAAAGAAATAATAATAATGAACAATAACATAAATGACATAATGAACGTTGTTGGTTTAATTTAATAATTGTTTGTAAAACAAAATCATTTGAAGATTTTCGTTCAAAATCAATTCGTTGTTCATTAGAAAAATCTTGTTGAATATAATTAGATTTATTTAAAAAAATTCGTGTTGGTTGACATGGATATGATGCACGTAAACGTGAATGATAATCATTTATTATTGGAATATTTTCATAAGATATTGTTGAATATTTACGTTTTTCATCTGGTAATGTTAATGATGGACGTGTACTAGATATATGATTATGACTAAAAAATGTTGAATGAATTTTTGTATATGGATCAATATCTTGAAGTAAAGATCGATTTTGTTGTAAAAATTTTGAATAACATTTAATACATGTTGTTTTTTCAATTGTTGAACGTAAATTATTTGTTAAATGTTGTTGTTGATTTTGATTATCAAATAATAAATCTTTATCTATGAAATTATTATATTTATTTATATTAATAATGAAACAAATAATAATAAAAATAAAAATAATTAAATCAATTAATGGTAATAATATCATATTTAATGTAATTAATGGAAGTAAAATTATTGTTTGAGAATGTTTTGGTGTATAAAATATATAATTATATGAAAATATAAGTGCTAATGATCCACTTAAAATTAACGCAACATTTGTATGTTTTGTTATTAAAAGATTTTTTCCATTATATATATTTAATGGATAGTTATCTTTTAATAAACGGTAATAACGTATAAAATATTGTAAAATACTTATTGACATAATAAATAAATGAAAACCAGTGAAATTAATTAGAATTTGTTGTACAAGTGTTAATGGTAATGAATAGAATGATATTGATGAATAATGTAAAAGATTTGGATGATAATGTTTTATAATTAAAATTATAAAATAGACAAATGAAAGACATACATTTGAAAATGAATATGCACGTATCCAATTACGATGTAAACAATTACAAAGTAAGGATTTTGATGGGAGAATTATTGAACGTTGTTGTTGTTGTTGTTGTTGTTGATCACTATGGGGAAAATGAATTTTTATTTATTTATAGAAATTTTTTTGTTTCCTACTTCGTTTCATATAAAATTTCTTTTGGTGATCTTTTTCGAAATGTTATTAAAAATATAATTGTATGTTCAACAAGAATAAAACAAAGAGAACATATTTCAATTATTTGTAAATAAGATAATGTTTTATGTTGTTGATGATGATGATGATGATGTTGATGTTGTTGTTGTTGTTGTTGTTGATATTGTGAACGTATCATGGATTGATGTGATAATTGAATTTGATTATGTAAAAATTTTTGTTGAAACCAACGAGATTCATTTAATATTATTTTTGTATCGGTATCATTTATTGTTATATTCATTTTCTTTTATAAAGTTATGAATAATATATTCATATCATATATAACGCAAGGAAAAAAAACGAAGAAAGATTAATTTTTAATCTAGAGAATATATAAGAAAAATATAATCGAGATTTTAATATCAAATTCATTACGAAGATATTTAATCGAATAATTTACATTATATCATATTTATTAATATATATCATTCACGACTTACTGCTTCTTTTCTTATGCTTTTTAATAACGTTCATCATTATCATATTTAGTCATTACGTGATCATTAGGAGAATAAGATATGTCATCAAAAAAGAAAAAAATATATATAAATGACAAGAAAGATTCCTCTAGAGAAAAGAAAAGAAAAGCTGAAAGAATCTATGCGTATATTTAATCCAAAAAAAAAAAAAAGAAATTATATTCATTTTTGATGTCATCCAGATAACGAACAAATACAAATGATTGCACGGATAGCGTTGTTGACAAGGCGTTAATTTGAATAAAGATATGCATCTGTATGCGAGTAAGTAAGAAGAAGAAAAAAATGGCAAAAGAAAATAAGAATAAAAGCGCAAGAAAAAAAAAAGTGACGAGATGCAAACCATGTATTAACATTGGAGTTGCTTTCTCTCTCTCTCTCTCTATCAGTATTCTTCTTCTTCTTCTTCTTTTTTCCGTTTATATACTTGAACACACAAACGCATAGAACAACGGAAATCTGTCACTGATGTGCACATTATATTAACGGAATAATAGTGTTAGATAGTTAATCGAAAAATACCCATAAATTTTTCTCTATAAAACGTACCCGGATCGGTTTGAACAATTGTTTCTGTAAAAAATGTATTATTTTGAATGTTATAATCATCAGAAAATGATCCATTTAATTGAATTTTTTTATTAGAATTTTTTTCGACTATAGTCATATAAGAACCTAGAATATAAAGGAAAAAAAAATAAAATTGAATTCTTTTCTTTTGTAAATTTTACCATCGGTAAATAATATAATCATATTACGTTGAAATTTATTATCGACTAAACAAAATGAAGATGAAATATTTTCATTAAATTTTATAGTTGTTAAAGAAGGTGTAAAAAGAAATATAAAAATTGTTTGAAATATTGATAAAAATTTTGATTGAATTTTATTTAATGTTGATTTTTTTAAAATTAAATTTGAATGAAGTTGAATATTATTAATTTTAATTTTATTAATTTCGCCCTCAAGTTGACGAATTGTTGTTGTTAATGGAACTATAAGAAGAAAACAAAAAAATTTGATTTTAATAATCAATTAAAAGAAAAAGAATTTATATCTTCTTCTTCTTTTTTTTTCACTACAGATTTATTCTTTGATCTAAATCAGTTTTTCTTCTTCCTTTTTCTTTTTTGTCATGCTCGATCATATCTCATTCAAGTTCTCTTCTTCATCCTTCTTCTTTTTTTTTTTTTTGTCTTATATTGAATCGAATGACGATGTTTTTATTCCAGATTGATTTACCCAAAGAATGAATGCATTCTGTTGCTCTTCTAACAAGTCAAGTAGTGGAATTTTCCCGATCGTTATTTTTTTTCTTGTGATTATATTCCTCTTCAACTATTCATTTTGACAATGTGACGATGAAGAGTCTCTTTTCTTTTCTTTTTTTTCTCATTTCTTTTCACTATGTTACAATGAACACATTCTTCAATGTCTTGACAACTAACATATAAAAAACATGCTGATATATATATATATAATAACTTCTGAACAGATTGATAGTTATAAAAATTAATCAAACAAGGCAGATAAGACTAACGATCATAATATGAAAAAAAAATTTTTGTTTTTCTAATTGCCTTAGACATAATTCTTAACTCATAAGTATGAATTTCGGTACTTCTCTATATAAAGTATAATTTAATGTGTTTACATGCAATACTATTGTTGTGCGTGATCTAATGAAGAATTGAAATTATTTTTTTCCAATATGAAAAAAAAGAGTAATACTCAATGGATTTGATTAACCAAGGTTATATTTAATGATAAATAATCGTGAATATAATAATTATAGTTTAGTATTTCTATAATTGAAATTTTTATATATATTATACCTTCATAAACAATAACATCACATGTAGTTATTGCAGTACCAAGTGCATTTTCTGCTGAACATGCATAACGTCCAGTATCAGAAAGTTGAATTGGATCAATTCTAAAAAACAAAAAATTTAAAATTTTTATTTTATATATGATCTTTTTTTTTTCTTTCTTACTTTAATGAATTATTCGATAATATTTGTAATCGAATATTATCGATATTTGTTATAATAGTTCCATTTCTTGTCCATTTTAATATTGGTTCTGGCCATGCATCTGCTAGACAATTGAGTATAAGCATTGAACCGGTTATTGGTCGTTGTGTCGATCGTGGCAATTTGATTGTAAATGTTGGTTGAGCTAAGCATAGACAAATAAAATACACATGCATAAATCGGAAATAATGGAGGCGTTAGAAAAAAAGAAAAGCGGGAAACACAGAAATGAGAGGTCAGAAGAGTAAGAAGAAAAGAAAAAAGAAAATAAATGTAATATATGTGTTATATGATTTACTTAGAATATTAACGGAATGATAAGATTCTGAACGAGTACCATTTCCACTTCGAAATATACATTTATAAACTCCTGAATCAGAACCCTGTATATATATATATAAAAGAAAATTTTATGAATAAAATTAATTATAAATAAATTTTTTTACTGATGTTTGATCAATAATTAATGTTCCATTTCTATGATTAATTCTATTTCGATTCAATGGATTTGTTTTTAATGGTAAACCATTATGAAACCATTCAATTGTACCAAGAAAATTTCCATTGATTTCAGATTCAATTTCACATGAAAGTGTTAAACGATGACCAACTGCTATTGCACGATTTTGACTTTCTGGATGAGCTTAAAAAAAGATTCAAACAGTTCGTTTTTTTTTTTGTTTTTTGTTAAAATATTTTTACATTATAACTTACGACGAACAGTAATTGTTACTGGCATTGATATAATAATATCTTGATTAATTGAATTATTTGAAAAACATTGATAAATTCCTGTATGTTGATCATTAACCTGTTTTATTCGTAAAATATTTCTATCATAAAAATGTGTAAAATAATGAATATTATTTATTAAATGATTATTATGTAACCATTGTATATCATATGGATTAATTATATTTGTTTGACATATTAATTCTAATGGATCACCATAATCAATAATTAAATTATTTGGTGATATTATAAGAAAAGGTATTTGTTCTAAAAAAAATTATAAGATTAAATATAAAAGAAAAATATTGATTTACTTGAAATATTTTCATATATAATTGTTGTTGTCGTTGTTGTTTGATAATCAAGAATATTTAAAGTAAACTGTTTTGATGTTTGACCAATTGTATTTTGTGCTAAACAAATTATTTCACCTGCATGATTTTTTCTTTTAAATACAAAAGAAAAAATCAAATATATATATATATATATTATTTTATTTCTATTTAATTAATTTACTCAAGTTTATCAATATATAAATTCCCAAATGAATCAACAATAGCTGTTCCTGATACATTATATATTCCATGCCAGGTTATTATTGGTATAGGAATACCATTAGCTTGACAAGGTAATTTTATTGATTGACCAATAATACCAGTATAATATCTTTCAATTTGATCAATAGACGGTGGAACTAAATTAATAATATAAGAATATTTTTTTTTTAAATAAAAATTTACCTTGAACTTCTAATCGAATTTGTCCATAAGTACGTTGAACAAGATTTTCTGCCCAACATAAATAATAACCAGTATGTTGTACTTGTAAATGATGAATTCTTAATGAACCATTATTTAAAATTTGAAAACCTGTCAAAATAAATTAAAAAGAAAAAATAATCTATATAATACTATTTTATTTTTTAATTTACCTGGTTGAGTATCTATTGAACGACCAGCTTTTGTCCAAGATATTATTGGTAATGGATGTCCATCAGCTTGACAATTAAGTGTAATAGGTTTGTTGACAATACCAATGATTTCATTGCTTTCTAATGTAACTATCGGTGAAACTAATATAGAAGAAAAAAAGAAAGTATGTCAAACAGGAAGATAAGGCTGAATTATAAAAATAAAGAAAAATGAGAGAAAAAAAAACGGAAGGGAAAAGAAGGTTGTTTTTCATCACATTCCGGAAATATGTTAAAAAAAAATAAGGAAGAAAAACAATATAATAATGAGGAAAAATAGAATAATATTTACCATATATATCAAGATGAAGATCAATAGAATCTTGTCCAGCTTCATTCATTACCATACATTGATATTTACCATTATCATCTTTTGATGTATGAAGAAGAAGTAAATTATTTGATGATGATATTATATATTTTAGATTATTATTTCTCTCGGATAATTTTAATTCGATGTTATTATGAAACCATCTAAGTGTATATGAAAAATAAAAAGTTTTCTTTGTGTTTTTTTTTTCTTTAAATAAGATATCCTAGATATACTTGACTATAGGTGCTGGATGTCCTTGAGTTATATGACACGGAAGTTCAACAGGATTTGGTGCTATAACAAGAATAGATGTATTTTCTCGTTGAATTCTTGGAGGAACTAAAAATAAATAAAAAATTTCAAGGTATTCTTTTTTTTTGTTCAAAAGAAATAATTAATTATTTATTTATAATACCTAATACTGTCAATAGAAATTGTTGTTTAGCTTCACCAGCTTTACTATATGCTAAACATGTATAAATTCCTGCTTGCGATGGATCAGCTTGAATAATAAGTAATTGAAAACCAGATGGTCCAATTCTATTCAAATATATTTAATCATAAATTTTTATTTACTTTTATTTACCTATATCGTGAATTTGATGTATCAACAGGAATACCATCTTTTTCCCACGATACAGAAGGCCATGGATCACCTAAAAATAAAACAATATAAAACATTGATTCTTTTTTTTTTTCTTTATAATATTCTAACCATTAGCTGTACATGTCAAGGCAATATGATGATGTTGAATAACAGTAACATTATTTTCATTTGGATCACGTTGTATAGTTGGTGGAACTAAATTTCATAATAAAATTTGTATAAAAATAAAAATAAATTTTACCAAATATTTGTAAATCAATATGATTTGAAAGTTCACCAGCAATATTTGTACCAATACATGTATAACGAGCATTATCATTTAAATTAACAAAATGTATAATTAATAATCGATTTTCATCAATTAATTCGTATCGATCTAGATTATTTTTTTTTTTTTTTGAAAATACAATATATATATATTAAAAATTTACCATTATTAATATTTAAATCTCGTCCATTAATTAACCAAACAATATGAGGTTTAGGTTTTCCATCCATAGGACATTCAAGACGTGCTGTTTGATTAAATTTAACTTGATAAATTTCAACTAAATTTGAACGATCAATTGTCGGTGGTGCTAAAATATATTTTATATAATTTTTTTTTTTTCGTTTAAATATATATATATTATTCTTACTAAAAACATCTAATTGATATGTTATATTAATTTGACCAGCTACATTTGACATTTGACATGTATAAAATCCAGCATCATTTAAATGAGCTGAATCAATCTGTAATTTAGCTCCATTTTCTAATAATCTATTATTTAAAAGAAAAAAATCTAATTATAATAATAAAACTAATTGTAGATTAACCTTGCATATGAATGAGATTCTAATAGACTTTTATCATCTTTCAACCATTGATAATTTATTTCTGGTACACCGAATCCATGACATGATAGAATAATATTTTTTCCAAGTATAACATAGGGATTTTGATTAATATTCAATATTTGAATTTCTGGTGGTACTAAAAAAAATAAACATTATTCATTTTAATTTTATTTTTTATGTTATTAAATCTTTACTATAAACTTGTATATTAAATATTTGTTGTGAACGACCAGCTTGATTTTCAGCTTGACATTGATAACGACCACGATCATTTAATGAAATATTTTTAATATGTATTTTTAAATTATTTTCATTTATTAAAATTCTATAGAAATACAAAAATTTTAAATAATGATATTCTTTTTTTTCTTTTTAACCTTTCAGAATTATATAAAATTTGTTCATTTTTTGTCCAAATAATAGTTGGTAATGGTATAGCATGAAGTAAACATGTTAAAATAAGTGATTCACCTTTTAATATTGTTATTTCATTTATCATTTGACCATTATTAACTATAGAAGGTGGTACTAAAAAAATAAATATATATATTTTTTGATTTATTTTTTACATAATTTATCTCTTAAAACATACAAAGAACATCAATATGAATATCTTTTTTAACACTACCAATTTTATTTTCAGCTAAACATGTATATAAACCAGTATCATTTAATGATGCACGAATTACTTGATAATATCGATTATGTTTTGATGATAATCGATGACTAAATAGAAGATATTTGTTTTCTTTCTTTTTTGTATTATATATTAGATAGATTGAATTACTTATTAAAATTCCAGGATATTATCGGTTCAGGTACACCATTAGCATTACATTCTAATGTAAAATGATTACCAGCTATTGGTGTTGATGTTGGATTTATTGTTATTGAATCAATTGATGGAGGAACTAAATATATGTTAACAAAAATATTATCTTATTCTATTCCAGTGAAAAAAAATGGAAAGAAACTCATTTATGAAAACATGTCTTTTATATGATGAATGCACGCTACAGTTTGAGGAACGTGTTTATAAACAAAAAGAAACCTTATGAATTTAAAGAAACATTTTTTCCAGCTCAATACTTTTATGAAGTACTTTCTTCTCAGCTCAAAGATCATCTAGTATCTAGATATATACTGTTCCATAAACTAATATAGAATGAGTTTTTATGCATTCTTGTTTGAAATTATTAAAATAAGATTGTTTTACTTCACAATCCCTAGAGAAACACCTGATAATAGTTTCTTTTAAGTGATGAACGCATTCGAAATAATCTAATATTATTCTTGGAAGGAAAAGGATGTACTCTTCGATATTCTCTAAATTATTGAACGTCTTTATCTAGATTCAATATCAATTTTGATTTAAAATTAACAGTTTTGGAGCACGAGGTGTTCAACTTGGTGTCAAAAATGGCGGAACCTTCGAAGACCTATATCCCATAACTGGTATCTGATTACAGAAAATGAGATTTTGAATAATGGTGTAAGTTAGATGAACTTAGAGTACATAAAGGTGTACTCGAACAAATTTCTCGACGAATTCAATATGAACTTTATTTATTACTTTTCGAGAACTTTTACAGGAAATGTGAATCTAGATGATAATGATCAAGAATGCATTACACTTTTATAGCAAGCAGTTTTTTTTTATTAAAAAAATTTTCTACAAAAGTGAAACGCATTTTTTGTCGGGCTTTTTTATGATAAATATGTCTCACTGGAATTTTTAATGAGGAAATTTTCTTAATTGTTGAATGTTGCGTGATCTCATATTCTGACTTAAATTTCTATGAAATTAAAAAATGGTAAATAAATTTAGATCTATCCTTTTCTTCTACGGGTACGTGCGACATTTACTATTTTCTTTATTAATATTAGATTAGGTTGAAATGTTATGATAAAAAAGAAAAATGTCAAGAATACTTGGTTTTTTTCTTCTTGTTATAGTCGTCTTCAGACATTTCAACTTTTGAAATATTTCTCATCTTATTGAAACTTATTTATGGAGATAAACATCTCTTGATAGTTAAAGATATTTTCTCAGAAGAAAATCAAGATAATTTGATCAATATTTGAAATAATAAATATTACATATTGTATTTGTATTTAATTCAGACAGAAAAAAATAATAATAAAAGGACGGGAGTGCATAAGGACGTAAATCGGTCCACTGACGGATCATCGAAAGAAATACATCATTTCATGCAGAATCTTACGCCAATTCTTTCTAGATCATAAACGAAAATAACAGGGACCAATTTGTGTAAAAATACATGTTTTAGATAAGTCATCAACATTCGAACTTCTCAAATGCTTAAAAAATGCTTTTACGATCAATTTTTGTCTTCAGAATCTGATGCAGCTTTTCACACGCTAAATTTTGGTATAGTTTTCATATCAGAATTTTATTGACCAAAACTATCGAAGGACTAGTGCTGCCTAGAATAGAGTTTATATGTGGCACAGCCGGATGATAGATATTTGCGATTTCGATTCTATGCACAGTTATACGTTACTTGTGAACATGTGTATGTATTTTGGACAGTTGTTATAAGTATTTCGAGGAATAGAACGATCCTACACGGCATTTACCTGATTTCGCACATATAAAATGTTGTTTGAACACTTCAAAAAATCATTATTAGTCGTAAATACATACATAACAAACCACGATTAATCAGTCCACATCAAGTCTAACAAATGCCAAAATTGGTTATCTTTCAAAAATATAAATAATCCATAACATGTTTCGTTCAAACATAATAGTACGTGTCAACACAGTATTATACGGTATCTACCTATGGAACATTTTGACAAATTACATTTCGACATGACCACTAAGCAAGCATATCGTCTATGAAAAACTGCATCAGATTTTGAATAGGGAAGTCTAACGTAAAGGTATTTTATAAGCATTTGAGAAGCTCGAATGTTGGTGACTTATCTAAAACATGCATTTTCACACAATTTGATCCCTATAATTTTCATTTATACTTTTTGTGCAGAATTTGACGCTCTTTCAAATGAAATTAAGTACAGTTGAACGAGGAAATATTACTTTTATCTTATTCTATTGGAATGCACGAATAACAGAATACAATAAGGTGAAACTGGAAAGCATCTAATCGTTTCTGCATCGAATGATGTATTTCTTTTGGTGATGCATTGGTGGATAGATTTACATTCTTGTATGACCTCCAAACTTTCATGTATTTCTCTAATATGATAAAAAGTAAGCTTTTCAAAACAGCTCAACATTACTTTTAAAATATAGTTTTAGGTATTTCTAAAAAGGATTTCTAACTTTATTCGATAAACTTTGATGGAAATCGTAATGTAGCTAAATACGATTCTATAGAAAACATTTATTATAATATTTTCTTCAAATATATATCTACTTATTTTAGATATCCTATCTATGATAAAATCTTTAGCCTGTTTGCTTATATCTTCTTCCCAAGTGAGAAATATTTATGTATAACCATACTTCAATATTATTCCTACCTAAAAGATTAAGACGATAATGTTGTTCTGCACTTCCAGCTTCATTTGAAGCAATACATGTATAAAGTATTCGATTATCATTTGTTATAGATGAAAATATAATAGGTAAATAATGACTACCATATTCTAAATGACGACCATCTTTAAACCAAACAATCTATAAAAATTAATTATTTATACAAAATTGTTAATTAAAATATTTTATTTACTGTTGGTTTTGGATTTCCATAAGTTGAACATGTTAAATTTACTGTTGAATTAAGAATAACATCGATATTTGTAATATCATTTTCAATTCGTGGTTGAACTAAAATAAAATTTAATAATATAAAATTAAAAAAATATTTTTAAATTTAATTTAAATAAATATTTACCTAAAACTTGTAATTCAAGATTTTGTTTAGCTTTTCCAGCTAAATTTTTTGCTATACATGTATACATTCCAGCATCTTGTTCATTTATATTTCGAATTTCAAGATATTGATCATCTCGAAATAATTCAATACGTTTATTCTGAAAAGAAAAAAAATATTTTTTCTGTTTCTTCTTTTAAAAAAAAACAAAAAGTAATAAATAATATAATTTACATCAATAGATAATTTTTTTCCATTTTTTAACCATTGTATTGTTGGTCTTGGTATACCTTTAACTAAACATGGTAATGTATAAGTACGATTTAATTGAATTTTATGACGATTTGTTGATACATAATCAAATGTTGGTGGTAAAAAAATATCAACAAAAAAATGTTTTTCACTTTTTCCAATTGAATTTGATGCAATACATGTAAATGTTCCACCATCTTTTTCATTATTAATAAATATTTGAAGAATTTCCGAATGATTTTTTTTTATTCTTAAGAAGAAAAAAAAACAAACAAAAGAAATTTTCTTATTTTAAATAAAGATGAAATTTTAACATACATTATATATTTATTTAAATCAATTAGATTTCCATTTTTACGCCATTCAATATGAGCTGGTGGATGAGCAAATGTTTGACATGTTAATTGAACTGTATTATTATTTTCAACTTGTAATAATTCTTCTGTATCTTCATTTAATATTTCCGGTGGTACTAAAATAAAATATATATATATATACATATAGAAATAAAATATTTCTTTTTTTTTTAAATACTAAGAATTTCAAGTTGAAATTCAAGTGAATCAAAACCATATTCATTTGCAACAATACATTTCCATATTTGACCATCTTCTAATTGTACATTTGATATAATTAATTGATTTTCATTTAATTTTAATGAATTACGAATTAATTTATGTTCAATTTTAAAAATAGGAGGAATCCATGTTGTATTTGTTGTTGTTTTTAATAAAGATCGTTCAGTTGTATAAGGACATGAAAGTGTTATTGAAGAACCTCGAACTGCAGTTGGATGAATATTTATATGTGTACGTAATATTTCTGGTGGTCCTAGAAGAAATAATATTTTATTTAATTAAAAATGATGAAAGAAAAGATATTTTTTGTATTTACCAGATACAATAATATTAAAATATCTTCGATCTGTTCCAACATTATTTGAAACAATACATGAATAGAGTCCAGCATCTTGTCTATCAATGGATGATATAAATAATTCTTTATCAAATTCATGTAATTCTATTTCATTTTTATACCTATATTTAAATTTAAATAAATATTTATTTTAAAAATTTCTTTTTTTTTTTCTAACCAATGTGTTGTTGGTATTGGATATCCACTAGCTGGACATTTAAGTGTTAAACTTTCATTACGACGAATAATAATTCGATTTGTTTCATTATTAAAATTAATTAATGGTGGTGCTTAAGAAATAAACAATAAAATAATAGAAATAAAATAAAATATTCTTTTTTTTACCATATGTTTCTAATAAAAATTTTTTTCGAATTTCTCCTGCTTTATTCATTGCTATACATTCATATATACCTGTATCATTAATCTAAATAAATATTAAAGAATATATTTAATTAAAACTAAAAATTAAATTCTTTTTTTTTTTTAACTTGAACATGTTCAATAATAAATTTTTCTTCTTGTTTATTATTTAATAATAAATTTGTATTATATAACCAAGTAATCGAAGGTTTTGGAAAACCATATGCTGAACAAATTAATGTAACTGTTGTATTAATTAAAGCTTGAATTTTAACTTGTAATAATGAATCATTAAATACAGGTGAAACTAAACAAACAAAAAAAAAAATTTTGATTTTGATTTGAAATAAAATATACCTGAAACATCAATATCAAAATAAATTTCAGCACGACCAGCTGGATTTTCAGCTAAACATATATAACGTCCAGCATCATTTACTGTTAAATGTTCAATTTCAATATAAAGACCATCATATACAAATCTTTATAATAAAATTAAATAAAGAGAAAAATCTTTCTTGGTTTTTATATTCTATTTTACCGAATACGTGATAAATCATTAGTATTCTTGTCATTAAAAAACCATCGTCGTATAGGAAATGGTTTTCCTTCTACAGAACATGGTAAACGTAAGTGTTCTCCATTTTTATATGATTGTTCTTTTGCAAAAATTCCATTATTTTCATTTGTAAATTTTGGAGGAACTGATTAAAAAAACAAACAAATTTTTATTCAGATATATATATAATATTTTCATACTCATAATATCAATATCATATGCAATATCAATTGATCCAACAGTATTTATAGCTTGACAAACATATCGACCTTCATCATCAGACTTGATTAAAAAAGAAAGAAAATTTATATTCTAAAAAAAAAGAAAAATAATTTTACTTTAATTTTATTTATTATTAATTTTTTTCCATTTTGTTTAATAAAAATATGTTTTTTATTTAATTGAATTTCATGTCCATTATAAAACCAAATTATTTTTGGTTTTGGTATACCAATAGCTGGACATAATAATATTAATGTATGATTAATAATAATTGATTTTTGTTGAAAACGACTTATATTTTCTGATTCATGTTCAAAATATGGTAACACTATTTTATTTTTTAAAAGAGACAATAAAGAAATAATTAATAGAAGATAAAAGAAAATTTTTTACTATGAATAGATATATTATATGTTCGATGTGCTATACCAGCTTTATTTGTTGCTATACATTGATAAATTCCTTCATCAGTTTGTTGAATATTTGTTAAGACATATTGATCATTTAAATCAAATGATTCAAGTTCATTATTATTTTTAAACCATTTTATTATTGGTTTTGGTATACCAATAACAGAACATATTAATGTTATTGTTTGACCTATTTTTGTTTGTATAATAGTATCTTTATCCGAACCAAGAATCGAAGGTGGAACTTTATAAAATACAGAAAAAAATGAATTAAAATAAAGTTTTTTAATAATAATAATAATATGTATACTATTAACATTAAGTTGAATATATTGAGTGATTGTTCCTGCTGGATTTGTTGCTGTACAATGATATCGATCACTATCTGTTGTTTCAACTTTTCGAATTTCTAAAGAACCATTTGAATGAAGATATACATTAATATCTTGATTATCTAAAAAAAACGAATTTATTTGAAATATTTATTTATGAAGAGATAATCGTACGATTAATTGGTTTATTTTGACGAAACCAAACAATAATTGGAGAAGGATGACCAGTGACCGAACAAGGAAGAAGAATTGATTTATATATATTTACATCAAGTTCAATTTCGACAGAATTATTTGTTAAATTAGGCGGTTCTAATCAAATTAAATATAATACATTAATAAAAATCTAATCTATTTTTGACAATTTCCTTCCGATTGATGTATTTATAGAAAAATCTTGAAAATTTCTTAATCTGATATAGTGGTATAGAGTATCAATTATATACTATTATTTTGAATTTTGTTCAAAAATTTAATAAATTTTGAATAGCAATTTTAGAATCTTTTGTCTATAATTGAATACTTCATATAGAAAAATAGATTATTCGTTTTTCTATTGAATTGTATTATTCTTAATCTTCAGTATGGAACTAGTGATTCATTTTGATGTATGAATGGATCGAATGTTGATATCTCGGTTGGTTTATATAATTTTGCTTAGATTTAAATCGAGTCTTACAGATGAATTTTTACAAAAAAATGATAGAAATTTAATTTTTCATCAATAAATATTATCTAAAGGTTCATGTTTAATAGATCTTCTACATCTAAAGTAATTTTCATAATTAATAAATTTAATGTCACTGATACATGACATACTCAAGTTTTATTTCATCTAGCTTTCAAAATGGAAACATTATAAAAGGAAAATGTCTTAGTAGTATTCTCGCATTTTGAGCTTGTCTTCATCGCTTTATGTGATGGAAAATCTCAAAAGATCTAGCATTCGAACAGGTTTCAAAAACTGAATTCATTTTTTAGCAGGCCATAGTTTAATGAGATTCTCTATAAATAACTAGTAAAATATCGCTACATCTTTGCTTTATGGAAGCAATATCGATTCTACGATCAATTCTCAAATTAAGAAGTTTTCTATAAATACAATAAACTGAACAAAACTGTCAAAAATACCACAATCAATTTATATATCGTTATATAAAATAGGATTTCATCTAAAATATATATTTTTATAGAATTTTACCATAAATATCAACTTGAAATAGTTGTCTTGCTTGACCAATTTCATTACTAATTTCACAAGAATATGCTCCACGATCTGTTTTTTTTAATGAATTAATAGTTAATGAACCTGTTGAATCAATTATCATTCTATCCGTTTCTAAACTTAATATCTAAATAATAATTAAATTTATCAAAAAAAAAAAAATTAATTTAATTATTTTTTTTTTGTTTTTATACATTATCATTTTTAAACCATTTAACAATTGGTTTCGGCAAACCAATATGATTGCAAGGTAAAATTAATGATTTTGATATAATTCCATTTAAATATCCATCAGATTGAAAAACAAATTTTGGAATCACTAAAATAATAATAAAAAAGAATACAAAAATTTGAATATAATTATAATTATAAATATACTTGTAACAATTAAATTAATATTTTCACTTGTATTTCCAAATATATTCGAAGCAAAGCATGTATAAATTCCAACATGATATTGTTGAATATTTGTAATAATCATTATAGATTTATCATCACTTTGAAATTGTCGTTCTGTATTATTATGATACCATCTAAATAAAATATATATTAAAATTTTTTTTTGTTTTCTAAATAATATAAAATAAAATTTTCTCATACATTATATGAGGTTTAGGTGAACCATATACTTCACAAATAAATTGAACTTGTTCATCAATTTCAGCTTTTATTTCTTTAATAGGAATATTTATGGTTGGTTTAACTTTATAAAATAAATAAATTGAATAGATTAAAATTAAAAAAAAGAAAAAGTTTTATATATACTCCCAACATCAAGACGAATTGATATAGATGATGATCCAACAGCATTTTGAACAAAACATGTATAATTTCCACTATCTTCTTCTTCTGATGCTGATCTTATTTGTAAATATCCATTTAGATTTGTATGATGACGAGTTACCTTTAATAGAAAAATAAACCTTAAATTTTATTTTTTCTTTCTATAATATCAAAATTTTACAAGTTCATTTTCTTTAAACCAACGTATATCAGGATATGTTTGTCCTGTTACACTACATATTAACTCAATATTATCACCAGGTGAAACAAGTACATGAGATTTATCTGTTGATATTATTGGAGGTTCTATTAATATATTATATAAAATATAAATATAATTAGATTAAAATATATACCAGCATAGATAAGTTGAGCTGTTTTAATATCTTCACCTGCTGTATTACTTCCAATACATTCATAAAATCCTATAGAATATAGAACATTTCATCTGAATGCTAAGATCATTTTTCAATACCTTCATCATCTTTGGTTGCCATCAATATTGTTAAAACGCCATTATGAATTCGTACAGTCGCTGATTGTTCAATAGGATTTATATCATTTTGTCGTCTCCATATTAATAATGGTCGTGGAATACCAGCTGTACCAACACATGTTAATGTTACATTCCATTGCTTTGAATATGTTACTGATTGAGGATAAACATAAACATAAGGAACTTCTATTATAATAAATATTATTTAAATATATATATTTTTTTTTGTTATTAAAATCGAATAGAAAATACCTTGTATATGTATAGTAATACGTTCTTGTGTTTCACCACCTTCATTATTTGCAATACAAACAAAAATAGAACCATCATCAGATTTTTGAATATTACTAAATAAGAAAAATAAATAAGAAATAATTCTTTAAATAACTCTTACATTAATTCTAAAGTACCATTTTCATAAATTTTACTACGATCATTTGATAATTCAATTAATACAGATGATGATAATTCTCGTTTCCATATTAATTTATAATCTTTTATACTTTGTACAAGACAATCAATTAAAATTGTACTATTATTTAATACAAATATTGTTTTTGATGGTATAGTTCGAACAATTGGTGGTGTAGCTATTTATTTATTTTTATTTTTCAATATTCTCTAGATTTTAAACTTACCAAGTACATTAACATTTATTTGACCAATATCAAAACCACTTGTACTTGTTACATTACATATATATAAACCTTCATCACTGATTTCCGTTGGTTGATTAATTAAATATTCTACTGTAGTTATATGTGCTCTAAAGAAAGAATAAATTTAAAAAAAAAACAAAACTAAAAATAAACAATATAATATATACGAATAATCAGAAGTAGAAATTAATTGTTGATTTTTGATCCATTGAACTTGAAATGGTAATTGACTTTGTATATGACATTGAAGTTTATATGGAATATTTGTTTTTATTTCAATAGAATTTGAATCAACATGAACAATTGGTTTTAATGGTATATAAGATGTAAGTGCTGTTGAACTTAAACGTTGAAAATGATGACCATTATTATCAATACCAGATAACTAAAATAAAAGAATTTTTTTAAATTACTATTAAAATTTTTAAAATACTCGAATATAAAAGAAAAAAGTTTTAACAGGTGGTTGAAATTTTTCAAGAGTTGAATAAAATTTTGGATGAATAAGATTTGGTTGAATTTTTTCATTAACAAGTACATTACCAAATAAATCAATTAATTCAATTTGTTCAGCATTACGAATATCATCTTTATTATGTATTTCAATTGTTAAGTAAGTTAAGATACCTTTATAGGAAAAAAAAAAGCAAAACCTTATGAATAAATAAAGAATTCTTTTTTTTTTTTCTATCATATTTACCTTGAATAGGTTGTCGACGTGTTAGACTTAAATCATTAATAAGATTTGTTGAAAAACCATATCGAAATGTTAATCGACTTAAACCTGTTATACGAATTGAATGTGCAGATGACGATGTTACTTGAATTTGCCATTCACCAATCTAAAATAAAATTATATCAATAAGATATTTAGGATATATTAAAAGTAATGAGAGAGACATTTTAATATAGTATAATAAACTTTCTATTCTATTTGATCATACTTTATAATAATATATTTTCAATGAGGTCTGTTTTTTTTGTCACGGATAGTTTTTGAGTGAATTTTTCAAGTAACAAGATAGAAAATTGCGATTTTTTCTTACAAAAAATAGATTAAGAAATCCAGGAATATACGATTCAATACAAAACAAGTCTTACCGAAATTTTATTATTATTCAAATATTTGAAGTGTGATTAAATAGCATAGACAGATAGAAATTTTTTTTTCTCTATCAGACTATATGGAAAAACAAAAGGTTGTTTAACTTTATTATATGGTATTAAAGTGTCATTCTCATTACTTTTCAGTAAGCCCTAAATATTGAGATAATAAAAGAATTTCATCAGTAAATATACGATATTTGTGTCAATGAATTACAATAATAATGCTCATAGTACATTTTCTCAATTATTAAAAAAATCTTAAAATAGATTTATTTTTCTGAGGATTATAAGTTTATAATTAAATTTACCATTGGATGTTTTATGTTTAATATATAAACTTCTTTAAGACGTAAAAGACGTGTAAACCATGCACGTTGATTTAAGATTTTTTCTATAATAACAAAAAAAAAATTTTTTTTAATTAAATAATTAAATTAAATTAAGAAATACTTGATGGATCAATTAATGTTACTTGTGGATTAGAACCACTGACAGAAATTGTAAATTCAAGTAGTTTTGAATCAACAGATAATGTATATGTTTGTTTATTTCGTTTAATATTATCAATAACTAATAAATTAACTTTACGTGTTTGAATTGAATGTTGAACAAAATTAAGAATCTATTTAAAAAATTCAAAAAAAGAAAATAAATAAAAGGAAAAGAATTTCTTTTAAATCACATACCTCACTAACTTGTTGTTTATGTAAAGTAAATACTTGTCCACTACTAGTAGCAGCTATTTTATGAAATATTTGATAACCAATATGATTTTGATCACCACAATCACCAGTCATAACAAATACAACCTGATTGTTTTGTTTTTTTTATAATTAAAAGATAAAATAGATAAATTTATAAAAAACTTACTTGACTTTGTTTTTCTTGAATTAGTTTTAAAACATTATCACCTAATAAATAATCTTTTGAACGAGCATCAGTAAATACATAAATAAATGAATTTGGTAATGATTGTTCAAGAGCTAATTTAATAGCTGTTATTGTCATTTCAGGACAATCACCACCACCTTGTACAATTAAATCTTGTAAACCACGTTGAAATCGATTTGAATCACGAGTTTTTAGTATTGGTCCAACATCTAAATGTATATATATATATATATATATTAATGAGAATATTTTTATATTTTATTATTTACCTGGATCACCAAAAGGTATAAGTATATAATCATAAATAGAATATTCACGTCGAAGAGTTGCATTATATATATGTGTTGCACCTTGAATAACTTGTAAAAGATCATCATGCATTGAACCAGTTACATCAAATACAAATGCTACACTCGATGTTCCTAATGGTGCATCTGTTTGATTAGAAAAATTAATTTTTAATATTATTATCAATAATATTATCGTTTTCATTTTGTAATTCACAATTGACTATATATGATTATAGAGGCAATTTTTATATGAATTGTATTATGTACATAGTCGTCTTATTTTACGCATTATCATTCATATGCTCGCTTTTTTTTTCTTTTCTTATTTAGTTTCTTTTTTTTTTCATGTATGTAAAGCCTTCAGGACTCGTTCAATCGACAAACGAGAACGGATGAATGATGATCTAACAGATAAAATCAATGTGTTACTAGTTGATCATGTATATAAATATATGTGTATGTATGCATGCATACATGCAAAAAGAAAATGAGACTAGCGGTGAAATGAATTCAAAGCGAAGTTGTTTATTATTTTATCTCAATAAAGGACCAATCGATTGATTTTCTTTTATATTTGTTTATTTAGATAGTTTAGCCTTTAGGTAAAATTTGATCTTCAATTATTCATATATAATTTTCTCTGCTAAATAAATTTAAATCTTTAACAAAGGCATATTAAATTAAAATTTAATATGTTATGTTTTCTTTTCAATTTATATTTGAATTTATGTTTTTAATAAAAAAAAAAGTTATTAATTTAAAATAATTTCATAAAAATGTCATAACACTTGGATTAAACAAATGATATAGTTGCTTGACATGGTCTTTATATTCTTAGAAACAAATAAAAACGTTCCAATAATCGAAAATATTTTTTTAATAATTATAAATGAATGATTCTATACACATATTTGCATATTATAAATCAAATATCTTTATTTTATTTTGATTGATATTGTTAAATACATGCATAGAATTAAATATTGCGTAAAATCGTTATAAATTTATCTCTCATCCAATATTTCATTTCTTTTATATAGAAATAAGTTTTTTAATAATAATCAAATAATATATAATGTTGGAATATATGAGTATTTGTGACCTTATGTCATGATCTCTTGTGGCTTATCTACATTTTGCACTCTTGATTATAGAAATGCTTGTAAATATTCTTATATCATTAAATTCAGTTTTTTTTCTCTCTACTACAGCAAATACAGATGTCACATATACACATAAACATTATTATCATTGAGACTAGTATGCATGAGCGTGAGTTGCATTAGAATAAGAAAATCTGAATATATAAGGTAAATGTTTCACAAATCGACATATTATTTTTTCATCAATATTATGATCATCAATGTCAAAAAATTGCACTACCAACACATAGAAAAAAAGAAAGAATAGAGAAAAAAAAACGATGAAAAATAAATCAAAAATAGCTTCATGACAAAGATGCGTGAGAAGTTACATTAGTTTATATGCCATACGATACATCATCACCAATTTCAGCCGTCCTAGTCGTAAGATAGGAAAAAAAAAATTGTGGTTATGTTATTTTTTTTTTTTAATACAAAATATTTATCATAGTAATGTTCTTATTCGTTTGTTATTTATGCCTAAAAGGCAGATAGATCTTTGCGGATGAGAGGACACTAAGAACATCCGAAACACACATAATATTTCACCATAGATGTAGATATACCGTAAGACACAATGAAGATTCTTTTTTTTTCTTTTTTTTTCATTATAGATGAATAGCGTGTTTGGTAGAAAAAAGGTAACACTCAACTTTGTGGCACATCATTCACACTAATACAGGTAAACGAACATACTATTCATAAAATATAGAATCATATGATTATTGAAGTGAGAGACTATTTTCAATATCAGCTTAAACAGAAAATACTCTTATTGTCTTTATATTGTAAATCTTTATTATCTAAAAATAGTCATTTTTAACAACGTTTTTTTCTGTTCTTATTACTTGTCACAAATAATACATTGATGACGTATAAAAGATTTATCAAATTAGAATCTTGATTAAGTCATGAGAAAATAATAAAAAAAAACTTCTTTGATTTTCTTTTTTTTAAATTATTTATTTGAATCATTGAACATATTTATCAAAACTTTTTTTTTTAAATTATTAGACAAGAAATATCTAAAAATCTTTTTATCTTAGAAAATACTAGTAAAATAATGATCTTTGTTTTTTTTTTAAAGAAAAACAAGAAAAAATGAGCAAAGATAAACTAATGTGTGAAACATTCATATTACAACAGCAGTATACTCTTATTCTTTTATGTTGGAGATGTCACATTTCTCATGTGACGTTAGCTACTATCTAATTGAACACGATAACAAGTAGTTCTTATGACTGACATATATAGAAAAAAAAACTAGTAGAGACATCAGTTTTATATTCATGTATGATGCTTACAATAGGCATGTCAAATGAGTGAATCTGCTCAAGTTGAATAATGAAAAAAGAGTTCTATGACCAATTAATAAGCTAGATGATAAGAAGAAATAAGAGACAATGAAAAGAATGACTATACACTAACTAGAAAGAATATAAATGATAATACATCAATGTATGTTATGTCTCCAATTTAGATGAATTATGATCTATTGTTTAATATGTGTGATAAAAGAAAAACTAGAAAAATTTATAAAAAAGAAAAAAAACTAGACAAAGAGTATTCATGCATTTCAATGAACACATTCATCAAAAATTTACAGGTTTTATAGATAGTTAGTAATATTAAGATCAAAAGAGTGAAATAAAATGAAACACAACATGAAAAGAGAGAGAGAGAGAGAGAGAGAGAGACAGAGGAAGAGTGAGTATTAAAAGAACTATTTATATGTATGTGCTAGCAATAAAGTACTATATAGTAATTGGCTCATATAGAACAGTTTGAAAGAGTACTTGAGAAACGATTCCATCTTTTTCTTCTTGTTTTCTTTCTTTACAACTATTCGGTCGTCATGATATATACGACGTGCAAGTGAAGAAAAAGGGAAATGAACACTTTTAGCGGAAAGTTAACCATCGATAAACTGAGTAACGATATATAACAAAACTACTAACGTTCAAGCTTGCCATAATCACCGTCGGGTCCGCCTATTTGTTAGTTATTTTCTCTCTTTCTCCATTTACCGACTAACAAATTATATACGCTGAACAACTCCTCTATACTATAAACTCTTTTCTAACAAAGAAAATCAACTAGCTTGGCTAATTTACTATTTTTCTACTTCCACATTCTTTCTAATTCTTGTGGAGTCTTATCGTGCGCATCGTCTATCAGGCGATCCATATCCTTTTCCTCTCTCTATAAAAAGCCTTAGGCAGTCATCAGTATATCTACGTCTTTCTGTTGTTGCGCTTTCGTTTCATATACACCGGTGTATATAGACAAAAGCTGGAAGTCTCGAGCGATTTTGTCGTCAACATCATTTAATTCAATTCATCGTACGTCTTGCATTAACAGCAACAGCAGTCGTCGAACTTCTAACGGTGTTTTCTTTTCTTTCTTCTTCTTCTTCGTCTTTATTTTCTCATCTTTCTTCTTTATTCTCTTCATCTTTTTTTTTCACATCACCATCATTCACTCATCTCTTTCATACCAATTATTATTAGTTTCATTCTTAGTTCTTTTTTTTTTTCTTATCCATCTTTCTTTTACATAATATACATGAACGTTCAACATCATCTGTATTTAACAAGAATATAAATTCTATTAGCATCTTTTTTTTCTTCATACTAATTTCACCTGTAGATATTTTATCGAAAACTATCATCAACATTGTCATTATTTCAACATACAAATTCACTTCAATTAGAATGGATGTACAGGAAAACGAGGTATGCAATTTTCTTGATGGATTATCACAAAAATAGATAAAAAAAACATTGTTTCTTTTTTTTTTGACATACACTATAGTTAACGATAGACATAAAAAAAAAAATTCAAAGACAAAAGATAAAACGACAGATTTCTATGCATGATTACCTATTATTAAAACATACAAATAAAATATATTTATATCTGTTAGAAATCTTTTTTCTTTTATTTATCTATATATTCACTATTTTAACAAATAATGATAAGACAAAACTGATTATATATTAACATTATATTTTATCGAAACAATCGTTTTAGATTTCTAAGTTTTTATTTCTCACATTACTTTCTCAACTTTTCCTTTGTTATTCTTCTTCTTCTTCTTCATTTGTTACTATACTTAACGATACGTTTCTTTTTCTAACTATCACGAAAATCAACAAAAGAAGAAAGAAAAAAAAGAGAGAGAGAGACAGAAAAAGCAACTATTCACTGATGATTTACTAGTACTAGTCATCATATGTTATATCAAACACGTAAATGATAAAAAAAGATTTTTGTTTCGTAATTAATCTTCTGTTATACACAGTAGAATATATATATTTTTTTTAGTTGTCCTTTTTATTTCAATCGATCATGAACACGCAAAAACTATGCACGAGCTTGTACCTCATACTATTGACACATTTTCTTTTTCCATATTTTTGACAGTAGTGTTCGACGACTACAGACTTTTTTCCTTTTTTTTTTTTTTTTTTCTTTTAACCACACTTCCGTTCATCTGGTCCGTCGAAGTTGCTATTACATCGACACTACAAGTCTTTGTCAGTATAAAAGAATTAAAATTAAGAACTGCATGATCTATTAGTAACTTCATTTACTTTTTTTTTACTTTTGTAGTTAATAACATATAAAAAATCAAAGTTTCATTATTTTTTTTTCTTATATTCTGCTGTTTGATTTTTGAAAGAAAAAAAGAAAATTTGAAATTTTTCTAGGAATTTGATTTCTCAACAGCATTACCAAATAGTCCAAAACCAGCAAATATGACTGATCAAGATACACGTTATCGTCTTGTTCTACTTGGAGCTAGTCGTACAGGAAAATCATCTATAATTCATATGTTTTTAAATGGAAAATTTTTGGATACATATAAAGAAACTGTTGAAGATTTACATTATCGAGAATTTACTGTTGATGATAAAACAATTAAAGTTGATATATTAGATACAGCAGGTAAAATATAAAAAGAAAAATTCTATTAATTTTTTATCAGAATAAATATATTTCTTTAGGTAATATGGAATTTCCTGCAATGCGTCGTTTATCAATTGCAACATCACATGCATTCATACTTGTTTATAGTAAATTTATTAATAAATTACTATTAATTTTGTTTTTTATTTTATTAAAATATTAGGTGTTGATAGTATGTCATCATTTGAAGAAATTCGTCGTATAATTGAACAGATAAAAGAACAACGTACAAATTATGCTGAAATTCCAATTGTTGTTGTTGGAAATAAAACAGATCGTACATCTGTACGTGAAGTTGATGAACAACAAGTTCAAACAATGATCAATGAACTTGGTCCATTACATTGTCGTTTTGCTGAATGTACAGCACTTGATCGTGCATCAATAATTGATATATTTCTTAAATTACTTAGTCTGGTACAATTATCAGCAGCAAGACAATTAAGTCCTATATTAAGACGAAAAGTTAGTGAAAGACTTAAAAAAAAAGAATTTGATGATAAAAGTGACAAAGGTATTAATCGTAGTCGTAGTCTTATACGACGAACATCTATGAAAAAAAAAGCAACAACATCCAGTGGTGATAAACATTCAGCTGAACCACCTGATTGTTTAATTTCTTAAATTTTTATCTTATATTTAAAAATATTTTTTTTTCTTCTGTTTATATTTGTATACATATATTTAAACCTTCGTTCATTTTATTTTCCTTTTATGTCTCATATCTGCAATAAAAAGAATTGTCAAACATGAAATTATATTTATAATTTAGAAAAAAAAAAATTTTTATTATTATATAAAAGATATAATATATATTTATTTTAAATAAGAAAGATTATTTATTCTTGTCCATGATCGTATTATTATTATCATAATCATTGGTTCTTTTTAATAAAGAAAAACTATCACAAAAAACATTAAATTATACTATTTTTACTTTGTAGATGATTTTGTATTTTATATTAATAATAGAACATCATGTTGTGTAGACCGAAAATAGATAATAATTAGTGTTTTTTTTTGTCAAAAAACTATTAACGATGTTCAGAAACCATTAATTATTTGTTATACATATAAAAAAAATATCAAAAGCACGAGTAGTATAAAAAGAATCATTGAAAATATTTTATTTTATAAAAATTATTATTAGAAATATAAAATTTTTGTTCTAACTATGTTGAATAAATATAATGGTTTTTGTTTTTTTTCTCTTTAAGAATATATTTCTTTTAACTTCTTATGCTTCTGCATAATTAAAATTCAAAGTATCATCATTAAAATAAGTTTATGTAAAAAAAATAATAATTTATCATAGTTTATCGACCTAGAATTGAATGTATATATATATTTGAAATCATTGTATAATTTCTTAGTTCTAATATATTTAATAGAATCAGTAAATAATCTGATCTAAATCTTTACTATTGTTTATAATTAAAAACTAATTTACTTTTGAGTATTTACATTTCATATAAATATGTCGTTTTATATGAATCTTACACTTCAATGGATTCTGTTACCATGTTACTATATATATCAATCTATTATAAAAGAAAAAAAAAGGATTTTTCTTTTTTAATTTATTTTAGATTTTATTCAATACATTTATTAGCGGAAGTAGTAATTGTTTGAAAATAGGATTAACATTTTCTAATATATTCATGCTAAAACAGCAAATTTGCAATGATATTTTTAGAATAATATAACAATTAGTTCATTCTTTAAGATAATAAAGACCTAGATTTAAATATGCTTCAGGTATAACATGCTCTGATAATTTAAATTAAAAAATCTGAAGATTCTTCTTATTACTTTATTACGATAGAATAATTCTTCAGTATAATTAAAAAATGTATTCGTTTTTGTGTGCTCAAAAAGTGGGTACATTATAGAATCGGTCAGTGTGTCCGTCCGTCCATTTACACGATAACTCTTCACAATTACATTCGATTGAGATGAAATTTTGTGCACTGAATTGTCTCATCAATATCTCGGTCAAGTTCGAAGATGACAAGGATCCGTCAAGAAATGGCGAGTTATCAAAAAAATTGGCATTATTGATGAGACCACCCTTGAGAGGAAGTACAGAGATATTTTCCAAAAACATATTTTTCTCAAAATTATTCACAACATATATAAATCGACTCAGTTTTTAACGCTGATTCCGAATTTGATATTAGTTTTGAACCAAATCGTAGTTTTCTAACGAAACATTATCTGAAAAAGGTCTCAAAAGCACAAAAACTGCATTCAGAAACCAAATTTCCTAGATATGTCTTAGATGGTCAATAGTTTGGGGGTTTCCCAAATACCTGGTTTTGTAGCTAGTCAAAAGGACTATCGAAAGGTAAACACCCGAACTCAATAGCTATTAATATTGGTGATTTATTATGAAAATACTAATGCCTGTATCTATCATATATCTCTTATAGATTTATGAGATTGCTTAAGATCGTAATCCTGTTAGATACAAACACAAATCCATTAAAAAATAACTCTTCTTATCCAGCTTTCCAAGCTAAATACGAATCTGAATTTCATTTTTGTGATTTCTAAAGGTATTATATTATTCTGAGAGTAGAATCAGTGGTCACCGGATATGATCGCATATAGTATGGTGCATGCTAACTTAGCATGCCTGTATTTTCTCCTTACAATTTACTGACAAGGGACGTAGCTTAATGAGATCTGTCTTATTATAAAAAAGTAAATACAAGGTCTAGTGCACCACGCGAAAAAGTTTAAAATACTGCCTCTCGGGATATGCTATTTTGTTGAATTTATACAGTTTTTGGCTTATATCAGTTTTTTATCTCATAACTTACTCACTTCGGTGTAGTGAATTTATAGATGAAACTGTTTTCTATTCAATTGAGATCTTCTTAAGCTCAAAAGGACAAACCGCTCACGAGACAAGGTTAAAATGACGAGCATACACTCAAGATAGTTACTTTTTATTCTACGGGAAGATCGACATATCACCGTTTGTTATATACCATTCGATATAGAATTTTACGAGCTATAAAATAGTATATACCGGGTGTGGCAAAAGTTTTGCGACATTTTTTGTTTTGCCTGTATTTCTGTTCAGGAGCATGATAAAACCTTGATCTTTTTTTTAAAAGATGCACAGTCGAATTCTCTACAAAATTCTATTTGCCTTAATTTAGAACATTAGCATTCAACATTTTTATAGATCACATAGTATGATTAAGTGAATTGAGTCTACAGCACATTTTGTGACGTTAATTATAGAAAAAGTTTGAAACACACGTACTTTGACACAGTTTTCAACATCAGCTTTTGTACGAGCGTTGTGAAACTCGTTTTTCTTCCAAACTAAGATATTCATTACATCTGAAACGGTATTAAACGCGCTCGTGAGGAAATCCATCTCGCATCGTTTTGAATATTAATGTTGCGAAACATATTTCATTCCTGAATCACTTCGGAATACGTTCAAAAAAGAGATGCGTTTTACATCGTTTTCAGAAGGCGAAGACTGAGAAACTAGTCACGGTCAAATAAAACGCAGACAAATGCGTTTTTTTCACACAAAAATGATGTGGAACGCGTTTCACAGTGTGTTTCCTCTAAATTTTTAACCCATGGGTATTCTTGTTTCTATACGTTTTCTTGTATTTCACGTAAATGATAAAGCGTTGCCTCATCAAAAGAGTGATATATATAATTCATTGTTTATGGCATGTAGACTTCTAATCAAATGTTTTCTGTTCTAGCCTCGCTCATCGCGCAATTTAAAAGTTTGTGTAAAAATATAAAACTTGTCTTGTTCGTATGCCTCATGAAGGAGATGGCCATCATGTGAATTTGATAGTGACGCAGCTTGGATCTGCGCGAACAAAAGAATTTTTCCCTAAAAATAAAATCTAAACGCGACTAAACACGTTTAGTTTTTGAGCGTGTATAAGCGCGTCTGAACATACGATGATACATCTGATGCGTCTGGACTCGGCAGATACTTCATTTTCAGACGCGTTTAGAGGCAGAAAATTTTCACATGGGTATATATCAATAATGATATCTGGCAGATTATTTTTTTAAATATATTCTTTTGTTCTTCTATTTACATCACTATTAAACCTAAAAGAAAATACTACCGATACAGGCTATAGATAAGTATCATTATGATCTATAGACAACCTGATCAGTCTCTATATATTAGTGCATCTTTTGAAAAAAGCAGTCATTAATAGTTTTGCGTTATATTTTATCATCTTCGATTGAAATGAATAAAAGAAAAATATCAAATAATTATCTTCATGATATTCTTGAAAATGTTGATTATTAGTTAAATATGTCCAATGTTATTATGGCATGTGTACAAACAAAATCAATTACTGAACAACTGGTACTCTATGCAGAATATCTCAATAATTCAAGCAAAGAAAGAACACTATTCATCAACTCATAGGGATGAAAATACACTAGACTAATCTGACTGAACATGAGACTAAAATATTAGACTAGCAATGGATATGACGAAGTTATTTTCTATACAACACATTCTAATAAATCATTTGTTATAAGACAAGAGAACACAGTTTTACCATTAAAACCCGATCATAATTATACAAAATAAAAAGCATATTTAATCTTATTTTTTTCCTATATTTATCATATAATTGTATAATAATTCTATGCATATTTTCAATTCTTATATGTTGTTTATTCTATTCTTTCTTTTTTTAATTATTTTTAGAAACTTCATTAAATGTCCTGGTAAATGAGGTCATCGATTACAAAGCCATAAGTCCTAATCGAACCAGTTAAAATATATAAAATTGCAGAGAATTATAAGACACATCTTCAAAAAAATACTCCTTCATTCGTTAATACTACGGACATGTATGAAAAATAATGAGAAGACTATTATTTTAAATACCTCATCCATAGTATCAGTGTTGCAAGATGATGATAAAATCAGAATATCTATAAAAATTATCTAAAGGATCTTTCAAGTAACTTAAAACTGTAAATTGTAGCCAATTTTTCTAGTAAATTGTTCAATAGTTCAGAAATCGAGCGCGTAAAAACGAAAGAAAATGTATTTTGTATTGCAACACAGCAAGCTGAAAACAACTAGTATCATGAATTAATTATTATTTTTCTTTTAGATTGTATACTAGTCTTAACATTTACTTAAATGCGATTTTAGATATAGTGATTCCATTTTCAATTGATCCTCTTAGGAAAAAAAAACTCTCAACACATATGTAGTAAATATCTCGCAAATATACTTTTAGTGTTTGAAAAGAATTTATTGAAAATTGAAAAATCATCTTTTATCAACATAATAAGACAAACAAATAAAGAAACCTTACACAATAAAATACAAATCTAAAAACTAAAATATATTTTCTTATCGTTTGTTTTCTATATATTAATGCATATCTACTATAATTTTAATATATCTAAAACTGGACTAATTATCTATAATTCTTTTAATGATATATGCTTTTTATTAATAATGATCAGATATATATGTGTATGTAATTTTGAAAAGCTATTTCTTGTTAATATATAAAAAAAACGAAAGCAGTCGTGATTAACAGACAACTTCACATCGACTTGTCGCATCCTAAAATTGAAAGATATATTTAATCAAAAATAAATAAATTTATTAATCATACTTTGCATTGATAAACAAGACATTTATGAACATGCCATTTAGTGCCACTTTCATGTATTTTTCTTGTATTATGATCATAACAATGCGTACCAGTAGTTAAACGTTTATCAAAAGTTGCAAACTAATCAAATAATAACTTAATTATTTAATTAAAAATATGAAATTAATTATTGAAACCTTTTTTAAAACATCATCAACTTGTTGACGTAATTTTTCTAATTCTAATTGATCAGTTTTTGTTATTTTTTCATCTTCTATTTCTTCTTGTTCATTTTCTTCGACGATTTCTCGCTTTTGTCGTGTTACAGTATCAATGGTTGATGGTCGATAATTAGGAAATGGATCAAATGAAAGTATAGCTGGAGTATTACAAACTAAATAAAAAAAAATACGTATATATTTAATTATTTAAAAAAATTCTAAATAAAATTATCTTACTTGTATTAGCTCCAGCCATATTTTCATTACAACATCCACGCCATGGTTCAAGATCAATATCTTCAATTTGTGAACATGGTATATAATCACGTGGATACATGGCATTTAAAAATACATTTCGTGGTATTTTATCAATATGATCACCATTTTCACAAAGTACTTTAGCTAATGTTGTTTTTTGTAATGATTTCATTTGTTCAGTTGTAAATATTCCTGATTTTTCATGCCAATATCTATATATAAAATTGATTTCTATTTTTTGTTTGAAATCTTTAGATCTATTACCTATCACCATCTCTAAGTGCTTTAAATTGTTTAACAATTAAACAACGAAAAAGTGGACCAACTTTTGCACCAGGTAAATTATCTTCAAGTATTCCACCAACCCAAACATCAATATTATCAACATGTTTATAAACATCACGTAATATATTACGTGTTTGTTGATCACTTATATCAACACGTAAATCATCAAAATCTTTTATTTCATTTGGTGTTAAATGACAAAATTTTCTCCATGCTGTATATGATTGTAAACCATGATCACGACTACGTTGAATATTTGCTGCAGCTAAATCAAGTGATATAGCACGTGTTACATGAAATAAACGTTCAGTTAATTCAATATTAAGAATTTGTTGAGATAATTTTATTTTAGCTGGTACACCAAACATTCCACGTAATAATGGATCTATTCCACCTTGTTCTTTAACACGCCATGGTGAAAAAAATGCATCACGAAGAAGAATATTTCCTTCAGGAATTGGTTCAAGAGTTGAATTTAAACGATAAAATACTGGATTAATTAAACTATGACCAAAACTAAAGAAAATAAGAAAATAATTTCATTTAATATTTATTGATTTATTTATTTTTCCTTACCGAAAAGCAGCAGTAGCAAAAACATTTGAAATTGTTGGATTTATATTTCGTCGATATCCTTTATATGATCCAAGCATATTCATACCCTCATCACCAATAATATATGGTAACCAATGTTTATATGTTATAATTTGTAATTGTGCTTCAATAATTTTTCGTGTTTCTTGATAGACTTGTTCATCAGACCAATTTGGATTCATTGAACTAAGACGTTTAGCTAAACGATTATGTTGTCGTACCCAAACTGTATGCATTGCAATTAAAGCAACTTGTTCATTGACTCGATGATCTCCTGCAAGAAAACAACCAATTTGTGATGCTTGTCTATCACGTTGACAATCAACAGGTGTATCAGTACTAAATGGAAGTAGGCCTTTTGGATATTGAGGTGTACTTTTAAGAAAAAAAGAAACAAAAAAAATATTTTAAATAATTTTCTTTATTAAATTTCTATTACCTATGAACTCTAAGAAGACCTTTTCCTAAACTACGTTCTCTTAAATCCCAAGCATCTTGTACAGTTGAACCATAAACATTTGATGCATCAAAAAATGATGTTAATGAATTAATTTGTTCACGTCTATATGGTAAATGAAGAAATGATGTTTCACCACTTAAACATATAGCTGCTGATCGTACAAATTCAAGACATGAACCACGTTCTTCACGTAAATGATCATCTTCCGGTACACGTATAGGATAACATGGAGGTTCAAATGAACATGATGATATACAACGAAGACTATCCGAAAAACGTGTATTACTTGTTGCTTGCACTGTTAATGACATATCATGATCTATTAAATTTCAAAATTAATGAAACAAAAACAAAAATTTTATTTATTGTTGAAATTTAGTTTTACCTTGAAATTGTCCCCATTGCATAAGCATATGAGAAAAAGCTGGATCAGGTGTAATAGTTTTACTTGCTATTAATCTTGATGATACTTCACGTGCTGATGGTAATATATAACCATTATATAATCTAGTTGCATTCCATCCACGTGGTGTATTAAAACCATTTTCATATTGTGCATGTAACCAACGTGTTAATGCTGTTAAAGAAGCACCCCAAAATGGTTGTTTTAAATTATTACATGTTCCATCTGCTGTACGATATGCCGTACATTTTTCATTACAATGAGATTTTAATTGATGCATTACACAACCAGATACAAGTGCAAGACGTTCTAATTGACGAGCAGTAAGTAATTGATCAGGTCGAAAATCTAAATAGGAATTTATTTTTTTATTTTTTCAAATTAAAAGAGATTTTTATTTTCTTTTAAATTCATTACCAATAGTACGCATCTTATTTCTTGCATGTTCATTTGAAAATGTAATATTATCAACATAACGATGAACAAGATCAAGTGCTCGTTCAAAAATATCTTCTGTTTTAGCTAATGTTAATTGTAATGGTTTAGGAAATTTCATTAATGACATTAAATCTCCTGGTGTTCGTGGTCGACGACGATCTTGTAAATGACGAACTGTTTCAGCAACAGCACGATTAACTTCTATTGATGCTTGTTGTACAAGACGATCAATAAGTTCATCTGTTATTTGATTATCATCTAAATAAGAATAATATTTTATTTTTAATTTTAAAATATATATATTTCAATTCAAACTTACTAACAACAGTTACCCAAAATGAATGAATTTCTGTTCCTGCATAATTTTTTGCTTGACATGTATAATAACCTGATTGATTAGCAGTAACATTTGGAAGTAAAAGTGAACCATCTTCTTTTAATATATAGTGCATATTATATTTAATAGGAATACTATCACGAAACCAATCAATTTTTGGTTCGGGTTCTCCAGTTGCTGTACATTCAAGTTCAACAGATGCTCCATCATATGTTGTTAAATTTGACATACGTCGAGAAAAAAATGGTGGTGCTATTTTTAAAAAAAATATTAAGAAATAAAATAATTTAAACAAAAAAATGAAAATATTTACTAGGATCTCGAACACGAAGATCAGTTGATGCTGAAATACGTTGAATAGAATTTTCTGCATCACAAGTGTAAAGACCAGCATCTTCATTTCGTAATTGATCAATACGTAAAATTTGATCATTGTTCTTTAAATGCATCCGATGCGATGAACGAATAGTTAAACCTAATATTAAAAATTATTAATAAATTTAATAAATATATTTTTTTTTGTTTATATTTACGAGATTTATGCCAAGTTATTTTAGGTTTTGGATTTCCACGAACTAAACATTGTAATTCAACTGATAAATTTTTCAAACCAACACGATAAGTATCTGGTAATGGAGTAAATCGAGGAGCAACTATAAAATAGATTTCAAAAAAAAACAAAAAAGAAAATATATTTTATCTTACAAAGTACAGTTAAATTTGCTGATGCTGATTTCATTTCATATGCATTACGTATTGTACAAGCATACACTGCTTCATCTGTTTCATCAATATTCAAAATTTGAAGATATTGATTAGTTATTATATGTTTTGGACCAGCACCTATTGGTGTATCATTCTATAAAAATAAAAATAATTTTTACTATTATTTAGTTTTAGTATAAAGATATGATAGTTGACTTTAGACCATATTATTAGACTTGACGATGAACTACAATAAAAAATTGCATGACTACCAAGAGAAACTTGGGCTGATTGAGGTCGTTGAAAGAAAACAAGTGGTTCTTCAATTATTATAAATATATACAAAATAGATATATAAAAATTTTAAAATACCTGTTTGTATTTGTTTATTGTCATCATAGTCATCATAATCATCATTTTGTGATTGAGATTTTACATTAATAATAATAATATTTAGACAGATAAATAAATAAAAATATTTCGAAGACATATTTCTTTCTTTCTTCAAGCAAAAAAGAAAAGCTATCAATTAAAGTAGAACAAAATTACGCAAGTCAATAATTAAAAAACTAAAAAAAAAACAATCATTTATTTAAATGTTAAATTACCTTGTTTATATTGTATTTTAAAAGTAGAAGATTTATTGTGAAAATGAGCAAAGGAAAGATATAAATATAAAAATAATGAAAATAAGAATATTAACTTGTGTAATCAGTATCTCATCAACTATGGCTTATATTATGGTATGACACTTTTACGATATTACAAGACAAGAGACAAGCAGTAAATGCACTCCCTTTTATATATTTTCTATTACTAGTTCTTGTGGCTTTTTTTGCCTCTATAAATGATAAGTAAACAATGTTGGAAGCATACTCGTAATACTAGATATATGTGCGTATAATCACTATTTTCTCTGGATAGGAAAAAAAAAAGAAAAAGATAGATAATTAATATTAGTGTCGAAGATCAACAGCTGATGAGATTATCTGGAGTGTAGAAATATATGCAACTAATGGGAATAATCTTTATGATCTTTCCGTACATTTAGGCAATGATTACTATTACAGATAAGAAGATTGAATACAGATCCTTCTTGTATAATTGAGAAAAAACAGAGTATGGCAATCCAGCAAAGAAAAAATAAGTATTCATAAGTGTAGATTTTCTAATCTAAATTTGGTATACTTAGAATATATCAAAAATACAGAGATTTGCTAGTAAAATAATTTGTTTCAAGATATTTGTTGAATAAGTTTATCAATCAGATATAGTAGCTGAAAAGTATGTAGTACTAAATCCGTATAACAAGATGAATGTAAAATAGTTTTGATATGTTCTCACGCGAGACAGTAAAAATCATCTGTATGAATATATAATTGAACGTTGCCATAATAACTTTCGATCTTCTAAGCACTAGCTGATGATCATTATCTTCTGCCTCTTTTCTAAGAATCTTCGAATAGTTAAATTAAGAAAATACAGGAAACATCACTTTCAAACTTACATTATAATGCCAAAATGAAGCACATGAAGTTTCATCACTTGGAATCTTTCTAGCTCGAAAAATTCCAGCCTTTTTATGTATGACAAACTTGAAATTTATTACATACTAGCACTTCATATATCCAATGTATAAATATATATCTTCAGTCGATCATGTCCAGTAAAAATTAGTTATATTATATGCTATAACCACAATGATGCTTTTTTTAATCGAAGATGATTATTCGAAAAAAACTTTTCAACAAATGTTTTGAAATAAATTGATTGTGTATGAATAAACATGATTACAAGCTTCAATAATCACTCAAATAAAAACTTGATTACTTCTTGCCTACAAATTTTTCCCAGCAAATCTCTATACCGTTGATAAATTATTATATTTTTTAATAATATTCCCCAATCATTTATTCTCAATTATAACTAATATCATATCCATTTATTTATTGAAGAACAGAAAAAAAATACATATACAATCTTTAAGGAAAAAAATATATATCAATCCATATCTGACATGAAAAACTAATGTATTGATTTTATGCTCGACATAATTGATGCATTACCGTACATAGAAGATCCATCATTTGTAAATATTCATCTGCTCCATCGAGTAAACATCCATCGACAATCTAATAAAAAGAAAAACAAACAAACAAACGAAATTTGATATTAATTAATCATTATCATCTTTCAATAATATCAATCTTACAGCAGCTTTTTCAAAAATAATTGCTTTTTGTTCATTACCTAATGCCATTTGTTCTAATATATAATCATGTAATTGTACTACTAACTGATGAGCAGCATAACCTTCTAATAAAACATTCTATAAAAAAAATAAAATAAAATAAGAAATATGAAATAATTTTCATTTACTTTAACAGTTGTTGCCAATTTTTCATATGAACCAGAATGACATACTTGATAAAGATTTTCTGTAACACTATCCGGAATGACCTAGATATATATTTTTTATTTATTTATCTTTTCATTTTATTATATTTAATTACATACACCGGTTATTTCATGTACATCAACTGCTTTTATTGTCATATTAGTACGAAAACGAGCAACACTTTGTAAAAATGTAACTGCTTTACGCATATCACCTTCAGTACATTTAACTAATTCACTAATTGCCTAATAAAGAAAATGATAAAAAATTTAAATATATATTATTAATTAAATAAAAAAACCTCTGATTCACATTGTACATTTTCATTATTACATATAGCTTGTAAACGTTGTTCAATAATATTATTACTTAATGGTTTAAAGCGAAATTTTGCACACCGACTTGTTATTGGATCGATTATTCTTTTATAATAAAAAATAAATATTTATTAAAAATAAAAAAAAAATTATTTACCGACTAATATAATTACAAATTAAACAAAATCTTGTTGTTTTAGATTCACGTTCCATTGTTCGACGAAGAGCTGCCTAAAACAAAAAAACAACAATTTATTAATAATAATAATAATAGTGATTATTATTAATATTAATATTTACTTGAGCTGCTTTTGTCATTGAATCACATTCATCAAGAATAATCAATTTAAACGGTGGACAATAAACACCACTAAATTATTAAAAATAATCATTAAAAAGAAAAAGACTTTTTAAGTCTTATTTACTCAGTACGTGTTGCAATAACCGAAAATTGTGCAAATTTTTTAACTTTTTCACGTATAACATTAATACCACGTTCATCTGAAGAATTTAATTCCATAACTCGATCACGAAATAATTGAGGTCTAAAATAAATAAATTAAAATATTATTTAATCATTTTCATATTTTTTTCTACAACAAATTATTTACCCAAAAAGTTCATGAGCAGCTGCAAGAATTGTACTTGTTTTTCCAGTACCGGGTGGTCCATAAAATAACAAATTAGGAAACTAAATAAAACGAAATTTATTTTGTTTTGTTTGGAAGATTTATTTATTCTTTTCTTTCGATTACTTACATCACTACCAGCTAAACATTTTGTTAACACAGCAACAACTTCATCTTGATAAGCAACATCACTAACTTTCTTAGGTCGACTATTTAATAAAAAAATAAATAATATATTTAAAATTTCCACAAGAATATAAAATAAGATTATTACTATTTTTCAACCCATGGAACAAGTCGATCAATTTTTAATTTATTTTCTTTATTTGTATCTGTATCTGTTGTTATTGTTGTAGATGGAGCAGGGTTTTTTGTAAACATAGCTGGTACTGTGGGTTTTTTAACAGTTGATTTTTTCGACATTTTTGTTTTAATGAGACAAAAAAAAAATTAAGTTTATCTGAAAAATAAAACAAAATCAAACAAACTTTCACTTAAAACGAGATTAAATAACAATGACAACAATAAATAAATTAAAAAAAAAATGTATTTAATTTGTTAATCGTTGTAATTCTTGTATTAATCGTTTAATTCCAACAATAAATCGAACGACCTTAAAAAAAGAATTTTTAAAAAATATAATTTTCTAAATAATAAAATTTGATTACTTCTGAACTTGAATTTTTAACTAATGTAATATGCAGATCAAATGCTTGTTGTACATGATCAGAATTAAGTTCATTAAATATATTTGATAATATTTGTTTTGTATTTAATGATAATTTTTCTTGATTCCATTCATCAGACATAACTTGAAATTTTTTATTGATATCCTCAAGAATTTTCTTCTAGAAAAAGAAAAAAATATATATATATAGATTGTTTTTTTAGAAATTTTTACTTCAATATTTGATGATTCTTCTAATTTTTTAATTTGTTTTTTATATATTTCATCTATTTCTTCAATAGTTAACAAATCATCTTTTGTTGACGTATCATCATTTGATGAAATTACTGTAGTTACCGTTGATGGAGAACTTGGTGGTGGCGCCATTAAAACATTTGAAGCTAAAATAGAAAAAACAAACATATATATAAAAATAATATGAATAGATTTTAATTCATATACGATTATTATTCGTTGATGTTAAATCTTGATTTGTATATGGAACACGTTTATTAAGTAAAATACGTTTTGTTGACATATTATCGGATACAGTAAGATTAGCTGGTGGATCATTCCAACCATCAAGAATATTTGATTTATTTGGTGGATTCATCTAAATATTTTAAGATAAAGAAATACAGTGAAAAAAAAATTAAATAATGATTATAGACTATGTTGTTTATTTCAAAAGACAAAAAAAAAAAACTACTTGTTAAAGTTGTTATATAGGATACAGAAAGGATATAAGGACAAGGAACAAATGTTTTTCTAAGATATTTTTGTTTTGGAGAAACGGATTAACAATGTATTCAATTAATCAACATTGTCTTTGTAAAGTAATTTGAAAACTAAAATAATCAAGAAAATATTCAATTAAAATTAAAAGAAAAAAAAATATTTATTTACGTTTAAGACGATCTTTAGCTTTCAAATGATTGTATACACTTGTACCAACTTGATAAAGGACATAAACAACTATAACACCTTGAGCAGCAAGAAGAAGTCTATCTCGAGGTATTAAAACCCATGTTGGTGTGGTTTTATTACGCTAAATAAATAATATAATTATTAATTAGAATTAGTTTTCTATCATTTACTAAAGTATAAATTTGTAAATCTTGAATTTGACGAGTACGATTTTCCACATAACGATCAAGACTACCTTTAGTACGTTTTACTTGTGTAATTGTATCAGTATCACCTTTGTATGGTGTACGCCAAAGATTAACACCTTCCCATGGTGCAACATGTGAATCATGACCATGACCATGATCATGACCATGACCATGACCACCAGCAGCAGCACCATGTGATGATGCAGCTACTGTATGTGCACCGGCTACTGAACCTGTACCAGTACCGACTTTTCCCGAAAGAAAACGAAAGAGTGACATTTATTTTATTTCTTACTTCGGTATAACCGAAATTCTACAATAAAAAAAAAACGAATAATATTTAACATTTATCTTTCTAATCATCATAAATAGATATATGAAATTATTTTTATATCTTATAAAAAGAAAAAAAGTAATAATCTATATAATTCCAATACCGTCTTAAAACATATTTGCATAATCAGTTTATAACAGACATATACAAACATATGTCATAATTGACATAAAAATTCAATTGCATTTGAAATGTATGGACATATTATAAGAAAAAAGTTTCATAATAAGAGTCAAATATGATAAACAATGTGGAATAATTCATATAGACAAGAATTTACTAAACAAAATTACATTAAATACAATAAATAAATGTTGGGAAATTAGGTTTTTTAAAGGACTTTTTTAATGCTATTAATAAATAAAAAACAAACGATTCTTATTGTGCACATTTCAATTTTTACATTGTTTGTATGAGTCATACAGTAATTCGTGTTTGTTGTGGTATTCAAACTTTGGTATTACAAGGATATTATACCATTGGTTGATTTATAATATTTTAAACTTATTGTCTGAAAATTAAAAGAAACATATCTGTACTGATAATTTATCAATTCATACATAAATAAATTAACTAACATATTTAACTCATCAATAGTATTTAATTTATTTTATTTGAAAAGTATCAATGATTGTATTAATTCATTTTTTATGTTTAAGACAAATTGCAGATTTATTTTTAATTTAAATTGATTATATATGTTATAAATTCTTTCAAATATTAATATTAATTTAATTCAGCGACAAATAAAACAACTCACTCCATCTATGCAAAACTTAAATAAATCAGATAGACTTCGCTAAGGTTGTATTTGGTCACGTGTACATAATAAACTTATGATTGTTCTATTATTTTTTTGACACAGAAATTAGAGAGTAATCATCCTCACCCTTCCAAACACCAATTATTGAAAAGATCCTTACAATAACAGTTTATTTTTACTCTAAAATAGAACTTTAACAATTTTTATTGTATTTTTTTAAATTCATAATAAACAATTCGCATATAAAAATAATATATCAATGTATTATCGAAAACAATCGTTTTTTTTAACTTCTACTTGAGTATATAATCACTTGAAAAAATATTCTATATCTTTCAGCCATATAATAATATCAAAAAACATGAATTGACACATAGGTACTTTGTTTTTTTTGCTAATCTTTTTTCGCTCATTGCATTTCTATATATTCGCAACACCAATAAAAATACATCAAAAATATGTATTCAATAGAATAAAAAAAGCAAACTATTTATTAAGCATTGACAAGTAACCAATCGTTGAATACCCTTCATATCTCCAAGCTTATATAAATACATAAAAAATATCATGTCGACATAGAAAAAAAAGAACCTATTTATTATTAAGCATAGCCAACTAACCAATCATTCACTATCCATATTCTAAAGAGACAAAGAATATCATCAAAATCTATATTTCATTGAAAAGGTACATATAGCCAAATTATTACTATCAATAGATAGTATAATAATCTAACTAAACAACAAAATATGATTAAATCCTATTCTTTATAAACAAATTTTCTATTTATACGTTAATGTTATTATTTAATACCAAATACTATATCAATATCAACTAGATTTTAAATTTATTTATATATCTACAAAATCAAATAATAAAACTATTCAATGGTACGATCATATTTACTATGCATATTTGTAATAAAAATTATTTTTCTTATAAAAAAAATTGAAGGAACAAAAGAATATGATACATATCTTCATATATTTTCAAGAACTAATCCTATTCAACCAATATCAGTACTATGGACAGATAAAACAAAATGGTTACAAAATAAAAATTTTCAAAATTGTTTAATTAAAATAATTGCTCATGGTTATGCTGAACGATGGAATATGGATTGGAGATGGGATTGGGTTGCAGATTTGAAAAATGAAATACTTAATAATACATCACAAGAAAATCTTTGTGTTATTGCTATTGATTGGGAAAAAGGTGCAAGAGAAGTTAATTTTATTACAGCTGTTGCTAATGCTGATATAGCTGGACAACATTTAGCAGAATTTATATTAAATAATAATATTAGTCCAAAACGTTTACATTGTATTGGATTTAGGTAATAACAAAAAAAAAGAAACTAGAATTTTTTTCTTTTTTATATAAATTTTCTTTGATAAATTCTTAGTCTTGGTGCTCATCTTTGTGCATTTGCTTCGAATAATTATTTTACAATAACAAAGAAAACAATGAAATTTGCACGTATAACTGGTCTTGATCCTTCTGGTCCACTTTTACGTAAAGCTTCTGTTGATAAACGTTTATCTCCAGATGATGCTGATTTTGTTGATTGTATTCATACATCAACAACATTTGGTTTACAAGAAAAAAGTGGACATATGGATTTTTTTCCTGATGGTGGAAAAAGTAGTGCAAAAGGATGTGAAAAACTTATAAAAATTCAAGATAATGATAAAATTGAAAAACCTAATCGTTTTAAACGATTCTTTCTTAGCAAAAATAAAGGAAAAGAAGATGAAGATAATGATGACATACCAAAAAAAAATTTCATTCAAAAAATACGTGATAAAATAGGAACGATAAATCCATTAAAAAAGGTTTTTCTCAATATTCATGCTTATATTGGTTGTAATCATCTTCGATCACCTCATTATTTTATATCATCAGTTAATCAATGTATATTTCGAGCTAAACTTTGTTCATCATGGTCAAATTTCTTAGCAAATAATTGTCCTGATCCATATGATAATGATCGAACATTTCCACGTATGGGTTATCATGCTGATAAAAGTGATCCTGTTTATCGAACTGGAAATGGTAGTTTCTATTTAAAAACAACATCAAAAAAACCCTATTGTTCAATTCCATCATCATCATCAACTCTTCCTGGACAAAATTTTAACAATCAAACATCTTCAAAATCAAAATTTAAAAGAAAATTTTTCAAAAAGAAAAAACAAAGTTAATTAAAACAAAAAACAAAATTTATGTTTGTGTGTGCATTTCTTTTTTCTCTTCTTGAATATTATACAAAATAAAATTGTTTATGATCAATACATATTAATAAAAAGAAAAAGAAATTACAACACACAAACACATAAAGGAGGAAAAATAAATAAACATAGAGGAGGAGAAGAAAAAGAAGAAAAAAAACGTAATCCATACATATAAGAAAAAAAAGAAAAAGAAAACAAAGAATTGAAGATGATAAATTATTTATTATATTAGTCACAAATGAAAGAAAAAAAAAATGTCTTTAGATTGCACATTTACAATATGATGGAATATAAATGAATACATCTCATTAATTCATTTATAAATAAAAAATATCTTTCTATTTCCAATAACAATGTAATGAGCAAAACAAGGTGTTTTGTTTTTTTTTTTTCTTTATACAAGAAAACAAATATTCCGAGAGACGAACAACAACAAAAAAAAAATTAATTTAAACGAAATATGTATATATAAAATTATATAGAGAATCAGTTGTCTTTATTATTGATATAAACCACCGAACATTTCTTGACTAGCATACGTCATATAAAGAAAACCATCATCATCCTTAATAAATAAATAAAAATTTATTAATTAAAATAAAAAAATTTTTTTTTTATTACTTTATCATCACGATAAATTTCAGCCATTGAAGTCGACATTGAAGCAATACTTTTATTGTTTACTAATAAATAAAATGCTTGATTAGCATTTAATTGCATACGATTTCTAAATTAAATAAAAATAAATAGAAGAAATTATTGATTTTTTATAGTTTTCATTTACCGAATAATCGTTACAAATTGTGACATAGTTAATTCTTGAGGCACCAAAAACTTAGTTTTGTCTAGAAATATAAACTATAAAAACAAAACCAAAAAAAATGAATTTCAAATACCAAGAATAGGTAGATCTTTTTCTTTGTGATATCGTTCAACAATAACTGGAATTTCTAAATAGAATGAAAATAATAATTATTATTAGTCAATAAAAAAATGAATAACTTACTATTTGGAAATTTACTTCGAATACCAGCAACTTCTTCTTTACGTGTGGCTTTAAAAAAAAAAAAGAATATATCATTTTTAGAAAAATATTAATTAAAATATTTACCAAAACTTTTTCGTTGTTTAAAAGTACGTGTGTCTACATTTGATGAAGATGGCATTTTATTTATTTATTAAATAATTATATGTCTTATAAAATTTATCGTTGTTCGGATTTTAATCTTAAATATAAACGAAGAAAAATAGATGATGATATAGTAAATAAATTTAATATCTATCTCTCAAAAAGATAAAAAAGAAAATGAATAATGTTAGTCAAGTAAACTTTAACATTAAAAGAATAAAAGAAAAAGAATCTGACTTATTCGATATGACGTCATTTTACATACGTGAATAACAATGTGTGCACACTCATTCAAACTCAAAGAGATAGACGATTCAGTCATATTGTCTATTTTACTCGTACGATCATGAGAAGCTGCTGTCGAATTAATGGAAAAAAAAGAAAGGAGAAAAGGAAAAAGAAAGACGAATGTAGAAACTGTCGGTTATTGTTGTAGTACTTGCCAATAAAGAAGAAGTGGGGGCGGATCTTTGTTTCTTTCCGTCTCTCGTCGTTCTATTCCTTCTATTCCCTACTATACATTAAATTTAGTTAGCTATTGAGGCCGAGCTGCTGCATATGCCTACACAACCATACTTCAATGCACACGATAATATTTTCGTAGTTTTTCTCTTCCTTTTCTTTTCTTTTTTTTGCTAATAAAATTCAAGGTATAATATAACGTTTTCTTTTTTTAATGGTTAGTCTACAGTCATCGCTATTCTTATTCAAGTATTGTTTTATTTCCTAATCACTATTTTTTATTATAGTTCACCTTAGATATCAAAAAGAAAAGAAAGAAATAATTGAGACTAACAAAGAAAAAAATCACAATTATCTTTCTTTTGTCCTCGACATTTACCAAGGTTAAAAAAAAAAAGGTATACAAAATTTTATCCATTCATATTTTGTTTTAATTAAAGCTTCCTACAGAAAAAACAAACAAAACGGGTTATATACTCTCAATTAAATATGTATATATTTTTTTTTCTTAATTTTCTATCAAGAAAAAAACAAAAAAAAATCACAAGCAGACAAATAAGCATCATTCTACAACAAAATCAATAAATTTTACTGTACAATTAAACGGAAATAAAATTGTTAATATTATTATTATTATTATTATTTTGTAGCACATTATCTTTACCCACATTTATGTTTTTATACATACATAATAAATATAGAATTATACTGTACATAAAATATTTTAAATAATATTTGTTCAAGAAAAAAAAAAAAAAAGAAAAGCACGAAATAATTTTTATTTTAAGAATAATTTGTTTCATACGTTGATGATGTTGGTCGATTATTTGATGATGCAGATGATTGTCGTATATTATATTGTTGATTATTTGATAAATAACGTGATGATAAATTATTTTTCATTTGATTTTGATGTTGAATTAATAATGGATATAAACATTCATCAATAGCATCTGTTTCACAATAAAATTTAATTGTACGTAAAAGATAATCTGTTTGTATAAGTAAATAATTAGCTGCTATATAAACATCATCACGATTACTATCTCGAAAATAAGCTTTTAATGTATTACTAAAATGTTTACTATATTTAATAAATTCTTTTTTTTCATTTTCTAATGCTTGTCGTCCTTCAATTGTTTTAAAATATTGATAAGTATTTGAAACACTATCGAGAGTTTTTTTAATAGCACTTGCAATTTCTTTAATTGTTTCAAGAAAATCACGTTTTTCATTTATATCATATGGTATACGACTTAATATATGTTTAAGATTTTTTGAACGAAGATTTAATTCATGAAATTCTTGTTCATTACGTGATGATGATATATAATAAGGAGATTTATCACATTCTTTTTCAAGTTTAAGTGTTAATTCATTCATATTTATTGTTGATGATAATAATGGCATTTCTTTATTAAGAAATAATTGAAGAAAATTACGAGAAAAACCTGGATAAATTTCTTCTAATTTAAATAATGTTTTACGTAAATCAGTTCGTACATCTGTATAACCTAATTTATCCAATTGATCAATAACAGGATAAAAAATATTTGGTAAAATAAGTCCATTTGTTGGATTTATAGATGATGATATTCCATCACTAATCGATGCCATTATAAATATATCTGAAAATAAAATAAAATTATTAACTATGATTTAATTTATTGAATTGAAACATATTTCTATTGATTTTGATTTAAGAGTGAAGTCTGATTTTTCAATAATTTAATTCTCAATGTCAATATATCATCTTTCTACATCTGATTATTATAATAAAAAAAAAATAACAACAACAACAAAAAAACTCGTGCATACACACATATAACGCCATAAATCAATTTTAATAAATACGAAAAAAAAAAATCCTCCTTATAGAAGAATTTTTTTTATTGGTTAATATTTTATACCAATAAAAAAACGTCTAAAATAGTAAGATTATATATTGTTATTTTTTCTTTATTAAAATAATAATGTCGAATATAAATTTATTTCCTGAATTGGAAAATGATCAAGGACAAGAAAAAGAATATAATAATGGACATAATGAATATAAAGAAGAAGAATTAATTGTTTTTGGTTATTCATGTAAATTATTTCGTGATGATTTTTCTGCTAAAGCTATTGATCGTGGTCAAAGTCTTATACCATGGAATGGTGATGAAAATGTTATGATTGACAGGTGTGCAAAAAATGACTTTTTGTTTTGTTTCTTTTATTTTTATTTCGATAAATCATACGATAAAAAAAAAACACAAACATATACACTTCTTAATAAGAGTTTCTCTACTGATTTTTATTTTATTTTTCTATGAGATAGAAACACGTAAGTATTGGTAGTATTTATTTCCGATTTTAGGAAAAAAATATAAATAATAAAAATGATAAAATGGCTTTAATCAGGTGAGAAGCTGCTATTTATTCTACGATTTGGTAAGTTTATCTTATCTCTTATATACATGTATATATATAAAGTTTTTATTTTTCTATATATGTTATTTTATATATACTTTTCAATTCTATTTTTTATTGCAGTAGAACAGACAATTCATCTCGACAGTCTTTCTTAGAAATAATTAAGAGCGCATGATCTAGGAAAAAAAAGAGAGAAGCAAATAAATTAAAAAAAAAAGAATTTTTCTTCTTCTATTAAAAAAAAATTAAAAAGAAAGAAAATTTTTTATTTAATTTATTTCATTATTTTAATTTAATTTTTTCGAAATTTTTTAGGTATGATTGTCGTGGTCATTTATCTGATTTAACATTATGGGATAGTGATTTATTACGAAAGAAACAATTAAATAATAATGAAAATTTTTTAAATGAAGAAGAACAACGTATTGAAGATGAATGTGAGCAAGAAAGATATTTAGAATTATATAGAGATATTCAAAAAGAAACTTTACAAAAAGGTAAAAAAAAAACATATTATTTAATTTTTATAAATTTATTTATATTTTGTTTAGAAGAAGAATTAAAGCGTGTTAATGCAGATAAAAATACTTATAATCAAGTTGGATATACTTATGATAATACAAATAATTCAAACGAATCTTCTAATAAAACAACGGAAGGTAAATTTTGTTTGTTTTTTGTATGTGACTAACGAGGAAATCTTCTGAGGTGTCCAACGAGTTTAGTCTTCATCTTTTGACTTGAATTTTCAATCTCTTGGGAATAAAGCCACAAGGGTCCAAATCCTGTACACCTTTTTTATATCTCACTTGAGAATCTTAGAACGTTTTCTGGCACAATGGTGTCATTATTTCTTTTTCTATTCTATGTAACTTAATATGTTTTACTCTTTAATTTAACAATCACACCATTTTATTCACCTGAGAACACGAGAATAAGTGTGTCATAGACTAATTCTTACTTTCTAAAATGTATTACAAAATACTATTATGTGTTGATTGAAACCTTCTTTCTCATGAATGACAGTACTATAAAAACCTTGAAAAGACTATGGAAGCACAGATCTAGACCATTAAATAGATATTTATCTTTCGATTGTTGCATTGATAAAAAAAAATGATTTACAAAACAAAAGTAAAGGTTATAAAAAATATTCTAAGGCTCTGAAAATAATAAAAATAGAAATGACTAATTATTTCTAGATCATCCATTATAAATATTTATAAGATCTAGATATACATAAATTTAGATTGAGTGTCAACATATATAAATGACATATGCAAAATTTTCGATCTTTTTGATCTAATATAATTATATAAAATTATTTTTGACATTTTGAATAATAAAATTTAATATAATATTCATAATTAATTGAATTATTTTAATTTTCTATTTTTAGAAACATCACAACCACTTGATGATGACGAATATGAACCATTCTATCCACCAGAAAAATTACAAATACCTTATGGAATGGATATTGTATATTAAATTTTTTCAAAAAAAAAATTTTTTTTTTTGATTTGATTTTATTTCTTTTTAGCCTGAATCTATTAAATTAAATGCTGTAATTGAAAAAACTGCTGGTTTTGTTTCTACTTCTGGTCTTCAAATGGAAATTGTTCTTAAAACAAAACAAGCAAATAATCCTCAATTTGATTTTCTTAAATATGATCATTATCTTAATCCATATTATCGTCATCTTATAATAATGATTAAATCTGGAAAATATCGACCTAATTTAGATAATAATTCAAATAATATTAATCAAAAGAAAAAATTAAATAAAAATGGTAATAAAAACAAAAATAAAACAATATATTTTCATTTTATTTTAAATATAGGTATTGATCAAAATAGTAGTCATGATGAAGATGAATCAAATGATTCATATTTACATCCACTTTTACGAGGTAGTACAAATAATGATAATGTTAATTCAACAAAAAAAACTGATGAAACATTACGTACACCATCAATACCAATGAATATTCATAATACAGCCTATGGACAATTAATTAAAAAATATGAACATCTTCGACAACGTGAAAAGTATATTAGAATACAAAATTTTAAAAAAAAAATTATTATTTTTTTTTATTATTATTTAAGAATAATTAAAGAAAATGATGAAGAAAAAATGTCACCAAAATCTGAAGAAATTAAAAATGAAGAATCATCGTATGTATTCAATTAAATTTTAATTTAATATTAATATATTATATTTTAGACCAAGATCCGAAACATCATCATCATCAACAACAAATGTTATTCCACCACCACCTGATGTTAAACCAATTATTGATAAATTAGCTGAATATGTTGCACGTAATGGTTCAGCATTTGAACAATCAATTCGAACTAAAAATGATTCTCGTTTTGGATTTATCGAACGTGATCATTTACATTATAATTATTATCAACTTAAAGTACAATTATGTGCAGTAAGAAAGAAAAACAATTAGCAAAAAAATAAAAGAATATTTCTTTTTTTCTTTTTTTTTGTTATTATTTCTAGCAAGATATTCTACGAAAGAAAGTTGAAGAAAATCAAATGTATTCGGATAAAAATGAACAACAATCTATACATGGAAAAAGTATTAAATTAGTATTAAAAACAAATATAGACGAATCATTAACATCGAAATTATGTCGAGAATTTAATTCTGATGATGATTCAAATTCAATACAACAAAGTACGCATCAAATTTCTTTTATTCAGATCTATTTAAAAAATTAATCATTATAAACTTTTGCTCTATATAAATAACTTAAGATTTAGTCGATGTATGTATCCTATCCTGTTATCATTATCTCAACAATAAACTATCCTTAATTTTACTATAATTAATCAAGATGAGATAAATAGTTTATTTGATTATTTAGATGAACAAGATGATAATACTGAATTTATTGGTCCTCGTCCACCTTCACCTGAATTTCTTGAAAAAATGCGTAAACAAGAAGAACGTCGCGATCGTGTTAGTGGTTTTGTACGTGATAAAATTGCACGTGATAAACAAGAAGAACGTAAACGAAAAGCTGAAATGCTTGTACAACAATTAAAAATCAAAACAAATGAATCATCATCAACATCAAATTCAAATGAAACAACAACAACAACAATAAATCCAATACTTGTTGAAAAATTACTTAATGTTAAAAACGAACGTTCATCATCATCAATAATAACATCACCACATCAAAATCGTCATTCAAAACGTTCAAGATCACCATCAAAATCTCATAATCGTTCAAAATATTATCGTCGATCTAGATCAAAAAGTAATCATCGACGACAAAGACGATCATCACATAAGTAAATTTCTATTATTCTTTCTCTTCTTAATTATTATTAATCTTTATTTTTAGACGATCACGTACACGTTCAAAATCTCGAAATCATCATCGTTCAAAACGATCGAAAAAGTAAGTAAATATTTAATATTATTTTTTTTTTATAATAAAAATCTTCAAATAATTTCAATTTCTATACAACTAAATATATCCCTATTATAAAAACCAATTAGTAATACACTAGACTCTAGATTCATCGTTTAATATTGGCATACAAACTCATCTATCATCTTTTCTTACAGTCAGGTATCGTAAATTGGATCTTGTTAGCTTTGTTTTTTTATTTTATAGTTTTTTTTCTTTTATTTTTCGATTAAAAAATAAAATGAAGTTTTTTTTTTTTGTTAATTCTTATCAGTAGTTCAAAATCATCAAAATATAATCGAGATCATCGTCGTCATCGTCATCGACGTCATCGACATTCTTCATCATCATCAAATTCATCATCAATATCAAAATCATCATTATCCTCATCATCATCAACAGCATCAAAATCATCAGCATCATCCTCATCTTCACATGAGAAAAAAAAGAAGAAAAAATCAATAAATCATAATGGTGAACAACGACAAAATTCACGTAAAAAAAATCCACAATCATCAAAGTGAGTTTAAATAAGATAACATATCCTTTCTCCTATTACCTTTCAAATTAAGTGCAACTTAAAAAAAAATATTGATAAGAACAAAAAAGTACGATTATATATATACATACATATATCTTAACTCTCATACGGTCATCTTTCAAACTAGTACTTAATTAAATAAATGATGACAGATTACAAAACTGTAGATTTTATCTTTTCGAAAAACAAAAAAATTCTTTTTTTTTTTTTGTTTTAATTTAGATGGGATCAACGAGAGTCAACAAAAGGTAAACATGAAACGTCATCTGCTGAAACAAATGCAGCAACTGCTTTATCGTTATCAATGAACACAACCGAACCAACTTTATCGAACAGTACTTCTTGATATATTTAAAAGAGAAAAAAAAAAAGACTATTACATAATGTAAATTTTTCTTTTTTTCTTTTCTGTCTATTTTGTTGTTATTATTACTTCTTCTTTATGTGTAACTAGTCTGATTCGGCAGTTATGGATATTTGCTAAAATAAAATTTAAAGCGAGAAAAAAAAAGAAAAAAATTCTTATTTCATTATTGTTTATGTTTTCTTAATAAATATATATTTTATCTTTCCGATAGAATAAAAGATGAATAATTTATTTCATCGAACATTATTTTGTTCTATTAAACAAGTAAGAAAATATTTCAAACAAAAAAGAAAAATTTTTACTTTGTTTTAAATCTATAAGATTAAACAAGTGAATAATATACGATATATATGGACTGGACGTGAATCATTACGAGATATTGATCCTGAAATGTATGGATTAATACAAAAAGAAAAAAAACGACAAGTACGTGGTTTAGAAATGATTGCATCGGAAAATTTTACATCACGTGGTGTTCTTGAAACACTTGGATCATGTTTAACAAATAAATATTCAGAAGTAAAATATACTTTTTCTTTTCGTATAAAAATTTTTAAAAAAAAAAATTATATTTTAGGGTTATCCAGGTGTTCGATATTATGGTGGAAATGAATTTATTGATGAAATTGAAACTTTAACACAAAAACGTGCACTTGAAGCGTTTAATTTAAATTCAACTGAATGGGGTGTTAATGTTCAATCATTATCAGGTGCACCAGCTAATTTTGCTGTTTATACAGCATTACTTGAACCACATGGACGTTTAATGGGTTTAGATTTACCTGATGGTGGTCATTTAAGTCATGGTTATGCAACATTAACAAAAAAAATCTCATCTACAAGTGTTTTTTTTGAAACAATGCCATATAAAGTTGATCCAAAAAGTGGTTTAATTGATTATGAATATCTTTCTAAAACATCAAAATTATTTCGTCCAAAAATAATTGTTGCTGGTGTATCATGTTATTCACGTAATCTTGAATATGATAAATTTCGTACAATATGTGATGATATTGGTGCTATACTTGTTTCTGATATGGCACATGTTAGTGGTCTTGTTGCAGCTAATGTTGTTGCTAATCCATTTGAATATTCCGATATAGTTACAACAACAACACATAAAAGTTTACGTGGACCACGTGCAGCATTAATTTTTTTTCGACGTGGAATTAAAAAAAAACAACCTACAAAAAAAGGAATTAAAGATGAACAACCTGAAACATATGATTATGAAAAAAAAATAAATGAAGCTATTTTTCCTGGTTTACAAGGTGGACCACATAATAATACTATTGCAGCTATTGGTGTAGCTTTAAAAGAAGTTGCTTCAAATGATTTTAAAATATATGCAAAACAAGTTGTTAATAATGCTAAACAACTTGTTAAATCACTTCAAGAAAAAGGATATACATTTGTTTCAGGTATAAAATTTATATTTAAATATCTTGATATAGATACCTATCTATTCCACATAAGTGAAATTAGCCTCGATTCGCCTAGGAACGCTTACATTTTTCGTAGCTCGAAACATAAATTTTTAGATTCTCACTAGCTCCATCTACCCCACGTGAAAAATTTACTTGCATGCCTATTCCGAATTATGAAACAATTTTATTCGATTTTATCTACAGTGGACAATCGCCATGTTTCTTTGCATATTTTACACTTAAACAGAGTTGTGCATGCAAATGCACACTAATTAGATTAGCATACGAGTACACTGCAATAAAAAGAAGACAATCTAAGAGAAAATAAGTCAGACATAAAAAGAACATTGATAAAAAATTAATTTGAACATACATTATTTGATTTATTCAGGAAACAATATGAATTGACATCGGAATAAAAGAGATTTTTTTGATTAAAACTACTCACGGTAGTAATTATTTTTTGATAGATAAACTATTTACAATCTGCTCAATCTCTAATATCATATATTTTCTCGCATTTACATCAATGTAGTAGATTGAATTTCATTTACTTATCAGTGAACTCAGATCAAAGATAAGCATTTATTTGTCAACTAATATTGAGAACTCAAAACTTTAGAAATGATTTTGAATAATATCTTTTAGGTGGTACTGATACACATTTAGCTTTACTTGATTTACGTCCACTTGGACTTGATGGTGCAAAAGTTGAAAAAGTTCTTGAAGCTGTTTCAATTGCTGTTAATAAAAATACATGTCCAGGAGATAAATCTGCTCTTAAACCTTCTGGTATTCGATTAGGTAAAATCCAAAAAAAAAAAAAAAAATTATCAAATGAAAAATCTTTCATAAATAGGTACACCTGCATTAACAACACGTGGTTTTTCTGAAAAAGATATAATTGAAGTTGCAAATTATCTTGATCAAGCAATAAAATTAGCTGTCAAAATAAATACATCTAATAATGAAAAAAAACCTCAAATAACATTAAAAGATTTTAAAGAAAATATGAAACAAAATGAATATTTAAAAAATATTCAAAATTTAAAAGAATCTATTGAAACATTTGCCGAAAAATATTCCATGCCTGGTTATGATGAAGTTTAAAAAACCAAAAAACAATAAAATAAAATGAATAATTTTATTGTGATTATTTCGCAATATCTATTTCCAATGATTATGATTCTGTTTTGTGATCTTATTTATTCATTCTCAATAAAAGATAGATTATAGTCTAAATGAAAATTTCTTTATATATATATATATTAGAAACTATTATTTCTAAAGGATATACGTAAAGTACTTTAACTTATTGCATTTAATTTTCCGGTTTCCACCTACTCATTGTCTTATTTATATTATACAATCAACAAACAGATTTATTCATTCATAATCATAACATTTTTAGTTTATTAATAAACCCAGAGAAATGACCTGTATTATTAATAATTGATTGTAAAAATACATATTTTACGGTACATGATTTAAGTGCTTAAGGTTAATAATGCATCAAGGACCTTACTTGTTATGTCAAAATATTATCTAATCAAAATAGCTAAAGAATATGAAAATCATGAAGAAAATATTCAATAACATTATTTAAATTAATAAAGACTATTATTATTAATATACCTGATATATTCAATTGGAAAAAAAGAAAATCTCATTAGATGTATAAAAATATTCATCAGAATTATTTTCTCTTATTTATAAATAATCTTTTTTTCTTTAGAAATAAACAACAACAACAAATAAAAAAAAAAAAGAAAATTTTTTTTTTCCTTTTTATATTACAAAGTTATATGTTCCCATTGATTATTATTCATATTAAGTCTTGATGTATTTGTAATACGCATTGTTAACATAAGATGTGGACTTTCTCGACTTTTACAATTTGAACATGTATGACATTCATATTTTGGTGGTGTTAATTTTTGATTAGGAAGTTTTCTTTGTTCATCATATGTCATCATATGTCGTTTTGATATTGCACGATTATCACGACAAAAACAACAATGACGAGACATTATTTTTAATGTACAACGAAATTTTCCATTTGTTAATGAATAAATAAAAAAATTAATTGAATGATTGACAATTAATAACAAATTTGATATAAAAAGTAGACAAACAAAAACAAATGCACGTATATATCCACATGGATTACCATTAATAAGACCATATATAGTTAATATAAGTACAGGTAATTGACATATTATATTAAAAAAACATATTATTAATACCATTTTAGTTATTTTAGATTTTGATTTTAAACGTTGTGCAACTATTTCTGAATGTAATATAAATTCTTTAGATTTTTTTGTACCAATTTCACGATTAACAATACGTATAAGTAATATCCAAAGAAAAACACATATTACCCATGGACATAATAATGATAATATAGCTGATATGACTTTTAAAACATTTTGAGCATCAACATGTAAACGATAATAATAATAAGGTATTATAGATAATATACTAAATAAAAATATAATTATTAAAGCTTTTCTTTCATTACGGCTTGAACAATAAACTTGTGAATAAAGTGGTTTAACAACGATCATTAAACGGAAACAAGTTATTGTTACAACTAGAAAATAAAAAAAAGAAAAAATTATAATTCTAAATAATATATATATAGATATATATATTACCAATCCAGTTTGAACAAAATGTAGCACCTGTTGCTATAGGTGTAACAAATGTATTTACAAAACTAATTAATTGTGCTTTATTTTTTGGACCATAATAATAAATAATATGTGGAATACAAGCAAGTGTTGGAGCAACAATATCACTTACAGCCAATCCTTGAAGTAAATTATTCACACCACCTTTACGCATTAAACGACGATTTAAAACAATTAATGTAAGAATATTTCCTATTGAAATAAATAAAAATTTTTCTAAAAAAAAAAAGAAGATTTTCTTAATATTAACTTACCAAGATTTCCTAACATCATTAAAATTATTTGTATAATACCCCAAATAATTTTACCAGATAGACCTTCTAATAAATCACCAATTAATTGATCTAAAAAAGAAATATTTTTCATTTATTTTTTTCTTTTATTATTTTTGTATTTACCTGCACATATTGTTGTATTGTCAAATGTCGAAAATGGTACATCTGTTGTAGTTGAAATCAATTGTAATGATATCGGTGATGTTAATTGAATATCAGTATGCATTATTATTTATTACTATAAAAGAAAAAAAAAAATTTTTTTATTTAATTTGTCTTCTTATACTAAGATAAAGTCGCTCAAAATAGTTAATGATCCATAAGATGTAAAGAAAAAAAGCATTATTTTTATTTTCATTATGTCGAAAACGATGATAGAATAGAAAAAAAATAGTTATATGAAAGAATGGGAACATGAGAGAAAAAGGTTTATAATTAGCTAGGTACGAATTATTATTTTTTTATTTTCCGTTATGATGTATATCGAGCGTGACGGCAAAACAAAACAATCGATTATAACATAATATATTCTAGATATGCTGAATAATCAAAAACAAGATTCATCGAAATATCTGTGGTTTTTCTTAAAATTCAGTTTTCATTTTATAATTCGTTACAAAATATGATATATATGATTTTGTAAAATTGTTATTGAGATCTTTAGAAGAAAAAAAATCATCAGATCCAATAAATTATTCATATAAAGCTTTAAAAATATATATATATCCTGGTAAATTAGCAATGTCTTTTTAACATTTCCAGATCAATGGGTTGTACTTTAAAAACTAATCTATTCGGTTTTCATGTATTCAAAATGATTTTCTTGTTGTCTATATGCCTCGAAAACAATTCTATAACATTAATTAAATAAGGTGTGATTAACTCATATATAAACATCGCGTAAATGAGCAACCACCGTTGCTAATTCAGCTCTTATTTATGGCGAAAAAAAAATATTTTTTTCATATAGAATCTTAGCTAACCATTATTATCTCTGTTGTTGTCGTAATATTGTCTTTTTCTTAATCCGTTTTTCGCAAATTTTATGTTTATCTTATGCATATAGAGCTGGAAATATGTTTATGATACATTACTTTTTGAAAAATATATTAGGATAAGGATAATATAATTAGATATTCGTTAAGTTGACTATTTTTTGGTTGTGATCAGGTTTTTTTTCTATTTCGAAAATAGTATCGAAATCGTTAGTATTCCAATTTCTTTTCATAATATCGAATTATTAGTCGTGATCGGCCTTTAAAACGGGTCATTTATGTTATCTCATTCTAATTTAAAAGGGAAGTTATGATAAACAATAGTAGGTTTTTACCATTTTATGAATGAAAAATTATTCCACAATAGTCGTTGACTAATGATTAATTCTATACAAAAAATTTCAGCATGAATTATTGTTATGCAAATTTTATTTTAACTTGAAAACAACTTTTAAAAAAAAATATCCTGTTTTTCTATGACATTTACAATGAATAGTTCATAGCTATTATAAAAAATACTGTTTTTTTAAATCTCAATCCAAGAATTTTTAAACACTACTCTACAATTTTTTGTGTAAATAAATAAAATTAAAAAAAGAAGTTTACCTTTTTTAAGAATCTATAGTCTGTTGGATGTCCTACAAAGTGTTCCGAAACTATCTTAATTCAATACTTTATGAATTTAAATATTTAATTTTTGTGAATAAGTCATCAATGGTTTAAAAGAAGATAAATAGTTTATAATAAAAAAATCTTTTTTTCTTATATTAAAAGACTTCTTTATACTATAAGAAAAGTCAGGAGACTTATAGAGCATCTTATAAAAAATTTTTCTATAGTTATAAGTTTGTAGTTCATTAAATCCCAGCAATCCTAAGAAGTAATTTTTTTTTGTTTTTTAACTGATTACTATTTACTATATAATTTATTCCGTAGAAAATATTCCCAAATCTAATTAATAAATAGTCCAGTGACATATTTTTTTAAAAGACTTTCATTGTTTATATTAATATTATTAAAATAAGGTCATCTATATATCAGATAAATAGAAGAAAAGAAATTTTTATAAAATATCTTCTTACCCCAATTTGAATATTGTTTTATTTAAGAAAAAAAAAAGTATGTCAATGTTCTAATTTAATAAAACGAACTTTTAGTTATGACTATATCAATAAGATTCTCTCATTGTTTTTCATCGTATTATGAATTTTTTTTATTTTCTAAAGCGACAAAAATAGAATATTCCGGATATAAAACTTGGAATAAGATTACTACATATATACTATGTTTGTGTCATGTCAAATCATTTTAAATTAAATAATATTATTTTAAATTCAAAAAAAAAAAAAAAGCGTTTTTTCGTGATAAAAGAATCATTCTCGCATAGAATCACTGTAAAAATTTTCTTCTTAAAATAATAATACTAATGAGAATGAAACAGTGAAGCAAACTAAAAGGATGAAGAAAAAAAAAAAAAGAATTAAAGATAATATTCCATCATAACATTTGTCTTTTTCTCTCTATTAGATTCTATGTCATATAGAATTTTTTCATATAACATCAAGACTAATTTTTTTATTCGAAATCAAAAAATCTTTGAATCTAAAAACCTGTATATCCATTATGTATATTCATTAAAATATTATAACATGCAATGTAAATGATTATTTTTGTCATGCTATTGTGACAATGTTATATTAAAAAAATCACAATAAGAACTTACCATAAAATGAATAATACAAGTTCTTTAATATTATTCTCTGGATTCAGACTGAATAGAAGAAAATAGGTTTACATATGGCATACATTTTAGAAATAGAAAATAATTAAATCTGTTTTGCTTTTAATCTAAAACAAGAATATCAATAATAGAATATTAATTATAACAATACAATCTATAATCTTGTATCTAAAATTAAATTTTTTTGTTTTGGTTTTTATCAATATAAAAACCAGAATTAAAAAAAAATAAATTATATTTATTTTTCAATAGTATGGTTATTATAAAACTATCAAGAAAATTGAAAAAATAATAAGAAATTTTCTTAACATAAATACGGAATACTTTAAATATTCTCTTTTTAACATAAATATACTTAAAAGTAATAATTATATTCTTTAAGTACAACTTTTTTCGAACTAAATATTTTGGGAACAAAACAAAGAAAATTTTTTTTCTTTTAATGATTTTGATCAATAAATACATCATTTATACTATTATTTAAACAAAATAATATATTAAAACGTGCGAAAATGACCTGACATATGTATAGTATAAAGATATATTTATAACCAAACGAAAAAAATCTCATGAGATTAGATTTTTGTTAAAATATTCAGATCTCACTGCATCAATTAATCGTTTAGTTATATATATATATATATATATATATATTCATCATAAATTCATTCATGTTATGATAATGGAAAGAGATGAAATGAAAGCTCTTGACTGATAGGAAAAAAAATTAGCTGGAAGAAGAAAAAAAAGAACTTATTACGACTCAATAATCTGCACTTGAACTAGGCCTAATAACTATCTATTCTTTTCAGTCAATATGTAAAATATATCTTATTAAAAACAGATATACCATCAAATTATTGTCAAGGGCAAAAGCACTAAATAAACATATATATATATATATATATATATGTGTATGATGACTTATCTTTAGTTGTTTTTATCGTGTTGTATTGTAATAACAGATGGATATATCAGAATAATGTCTTCTAATTTGACATGTTTTTTGTATATATATTTAGTAATGACGAATATTTATTTGTTAAAGAACTTATAATTCAATTGTAGAGTTTATTAAGAATTCTTCGAAGAATTAGATAAGTTTTATTTTATATTCTAATTTTGATTTTGTCGGATATTGTTTGTCATACACACTAAAACCCTAAGTAAATATATTATTTACTTATATATATATAAAAAAAAAATAGAATTCTATATTCTATTCTTCTTTTATGAGTGATTGTTGACATATAATGACGTGGGACTCAGTCACAATCTATCACACTAACATATTTCCATAAATACTACTGAGTTTAAGAAGAAAAATTATGTTATTTGTTAATAAATATATATTATAAACCATCCTATTAATGATAAGTTTTATGAATATACAAAATGATTAGATAGTTAATATGTTTATCTATCTATATCTCTAAGACGTTTTTTTTATTATTATTAAAAGTACTGAAAAATATGTAGATAAAACTTGAATATTAAGTCTTTCTTTTTACTTAAACCTAATGCTATCTAATTATTATATCTATAAAAAAAGACTCTGATTGTAATTAAACTAATTTTGGATGAGAAAAAAAGCATCTATAAAAGGATATGTAAAAGATTTAGTTCCATCAATCATATTACTGTGTCATATGACAGTTTAACATTATTTTGATGCGTATAATATTAGTTTTCGAAATAAAAAGATTTCTACTTGATAACCTTTTTAGATTTTCTAAGATAAATTATCAGAAAATTAATATTTCATATATGTCTATACTTTTATATATAATATGTATTTTCATGACTTTTTTTTTTTTTTTTGGTAGAAGTCTCATCAAAGTGACATGCTTGTTAGTAAAATGATCTTTTTCATGGACGAAAAGATTACATAGAATCATTTTTGAGGGCTTTAATCAAAAGACAACCTAGATATTAAATGTATAGGGAATAGTCATGTCTGGTAAAATAATTAAAATACATATTATTCATAATAGATAACTAAAATAAACTTAATTAATATCTTGAAAAATATGATGTTAAAGAATTATTCAAGTATATAGAGATAGAAATTTAGATTACTCCTTTATCCTCCTACAGATCATGGCCGATATTTTAATTACTAAGTGCACAGTGTTTTGATGAATCGATGGCCTTTTGTTTAGATACGATCTTATACTGTGAATAGAGGTCTATTTTTTTAAGAGGATCGTCTAGAAGTTTTATCTTAGTACAATTAACACTAGCAGCTACATTGTGTCTTACATTTTAATCTCTGAAGGATTGCATTGAAAGCATTGTATTAAAATAGTTTCAATTATATATTTATATACTAAAAAAAGACTAGTTGAAAAAATACATTACAATTCTTCTTTAGAAAAATGTTAAAATAATAAATAGAATATAAATAGAATAAAAGTCGTCATCTAGAAGTATATATCCCATTGAAAAAAAAATTAAACTAGAGACTATAATAACATTATAAATGTGTTTTTTTTCCATCTGCTATTCATAGAACTTCAATAATAAAAAGAAAATTAATTTATTCATATTAAAATATATATATTCTACTTTTTTTTAATACTTTAAATAGAAAAAAAATATTTTCGAAGTGTTTTTTTTTATTTTTCATATGAGTAATTTCATTAAATATCTGTTAAAATCTATAATAAATGTTTTATAAAATATTATAAATAAAATAAATTAACGTACCTAAAAATCATTGTATAGTACTGAAAAAGGACCAAGAAAATTTCTAAATATATGTTTGTAATTTTTTCTTCTTTATAAGTAGAATAATCTTAAGAATGATGATTTATTTAATCAGTCATCTTTTTTTACATTATAAATTAAAGTAAACAAAAACAAAAAAGACAATGAATGTACCCTTTTTTATTATTTGGAAGTATTATAAGTACTCTTGAAAATATGATACATTTTTATATATTAAATTAAACAATTTGCGAAGGAGTTTTCCTGTTGTTTTCTATCAATTTCAATGAAAATAAGCATATGTCACATCAGCTTAGTTTCATTAGATGAAAGGATTATGAAATAAGAAGAAAAATTAAATCTATTTTATTTATATAATCTTTAAGTTTTATTTCAATAATAAACTATATTAGAAAATAAAAATTTTGATACTTACTTTATCTATAAAATAAATGTATAAAATTTTAAAAAGTTTTTAGAGTATGTCCTTAAGTATAATTGCAATGATAAAGTGTTTTTCTTTTTTTTACATTAAAAAGAAAAATAAAGAATAGGAAATTTCACATGAAAGAGTACGACTTTTCAGAGAAAAATATTATGATGAATCTTGCATTAAGTTTTTTTTTTTTTTTTTAAATTTCTATTAGTACACTATTTCATCTAAAAATATAGAAGTAGTTTTCTATTGTATCTTTTCATCTTTTATTTAAATGTTTATGTCAGAAATTAAGAAAAAGAAAGATTCTTTTTCTTTTTTGCGTATGTCTTGAATTTATTAGAAGATATCTTTTGGGAATTTATAGAGTTATTCAAATGTAATCGATAGTGTAAGAAATGTTGATGACAATAACTATCATAAAATAATAATGAGAATGTATTATTCTATAAATTAATCTTATTTATCAAACTTTTTAACCTCAACATACGCATTTGAAACTGTGCAGAAATAATAATGTGTGGAATTTTACACTCAATTACTAGCTATAATTGAGAAAAAGTACAGCTATATTAACGTATATTACTGTAAGTACTAAACAGAGATAAAAGATATTCTATTTTGATAAATCATTATATGATCATCATAATTTTTGTTAAATAAATGATTCATTGTGTATTAACTTAAAAAAAATTATCTTTTGACGATTTAATTATGCTACCGGTAACTTACTATAAGTATCACTTGTAGAATAAAATAAGAGCTTTTTTCTGAATATTAAAGTAATACAAAAAACTATAACCGCTTAAATAATTGTAATCCATAGAAATTGTCAAGTTTTTTGTAATATAAATCTCTTAGTATAATGTCAAACTAACGTTTTTTTTTAAATTTTTTGTTCTAAAGTTTCGAATGTTTAAAGAACATCCAACAATAATTAATGATTTAATATCCTAAAGAGCTCAGCATTTGACATAATCATACTTTGACATACGTTAAATTCAAAAGTTCTAATAATTTCCTTTTTTTTTACTTACAAGAATTTCTAACATATGTCATCTTATAAATGCTTGTTTAGAAAAGAAAAACATGATTAAATATCGAAGTCTTTCTCAAGAGTATAATAAATATTCTTTGGAAGAGTAAATAATATTTGATTAATGCTTTTGTTATACGATTACTGAGTTCGTTATGTTAGTTCTTTCCTCCGCTAATATAAAAGTAAAATAGAGAAAACACATACACTTACCTGTTTGAAGACTTTGAATGTTTTTTTTTTTTTGGCTTTATAAAAAAAAGAAAACTAAAGTAATTAGAATAAAATCATTCATTTGAAGAGTACTTAAAAATTAAGTAAAAATACTAAACATCATCAAAACTTTTGATAATCATTCCCGTCTTTAGATTAAGTCTTAATAATAAAAAAAAAATAAAACGGCATTAACCGGATATTTAATCAGCTTTTTCAGCACGAATCTTTGTCATTTCTTTTATTTATTTATTTCACATGATTAATCATGAATATATATTTTTTTCTTACTGTTAAAGATCAATTATATATTCTTATCGAATAGTACCAATTGTAATTAATCAATAAATTCGTTAACTATCATATTGAATACAAATGAAAGCGGAATAAACAACTATAGATATTTACATTAGATAAGCATTGACAAATAAAAGAAAATTATGTTCTTAACTATAGAAATAACAAGCAAACTTACTATTCTGTTTTTTTTTCTGTTCTTTTTCTTTTTCTTTGTTCCGACTCGAACAACAACATGAGAAAGAAAAAAAAAGAAAAAAACTTTTTTCGAAATGCTTATCATTCAAGAACCATACAATTCAAATATATTCATCTACATCGATAAATTGTAAATAGGACTCGTTGCACCTTAAGAGTTTGGTAACCATCAAAAAAGCAAACATATATATTTTTATTTTCAATTAAAAAGAAAACATAGAAAAAACGAAAATGAAATTTTCTTTTTAATCGAATTTCGTTTCCAATAACAACATCAAGATGTTAACTTTTTTTAAAGAAAAAACATCATTAAGCATGGGTAATGGTCCGAATAGTGGTGAAAAAAAACTAGATGAAGAATATGATGATGACGAAATTTTAAAAAGAACTTATCAATTAGAAGGATTACATAGACGAAAAAGTACAAATGGTTTAATATTTTTTGCTAGTACTGATAAAGCTCGTGTGTAAGACAATCTTTATTTCTTTTTTTTCTTTTAATATTCATTTATCTTAGAATAACTGAAATACTCGAAGAACGTGGTTGGTCAAGAACAAAAGATCATAATGTAACTAATTTTACTATTAAATGGTGTTTAGCACATCAAGTTGATTGGAATCAATTTCAAGAAGGAAAACAATTAATTAATAATATACCTGGTCAAATAACATTTGCTGATAAAATTAATTTATGGTATACAATAAGAAATTATCTATGCAATAGACGTACTTTAGATGGAAATCATATTCAAATATTTCTTCCAATGACATTTGTTCTTGATGATGAAAATGAAGTAGCTGAATTTTTACGTACTTATAAAAGTAAGTATTTCTTTTTTTTATATTAGATAAGAAGAAAAAAAATGTCAGTAGCTTCAGTATGGCTTTTTTGTTCAAGGTATTTCTTTTGGAAAATTAATCGACCTATATTTCAGTTATTTGACAGAAATAAAAAGCCTTTAAAATGCTTTTATTTTCTAAGTATACTTTATATTTCTAGTAAAGTTTATCAGAATTTTCTCAATCTTATATTAAAAAAAGGATTATTCAAATAATGCCAACTATGCTTACGTTTTTTTTTTCTTCATGAAAATTAAAAAAAACATTATGAAAGTAAAAGTACCTAAACGTAATCTCAACTTATTCATTCAATTATCAACTAAAGATGCTTATAATAATTATATACGTCAATAATGTATTTGTTGTCACTCACATATTCTTTTTACTCTATAAAAAACTAAATATACTGAAATTGATATATATATATATATATATTTGATTAAACTTTTAGAACAAAATCGAACATGGATATGTAAACCACGTTATAGTTATGCGGGTCGAGGAATTTATGTTATATCAGTAAATAGTGATTTACATGCAATATTTAAATATAAAATAGGTACTGGAAATCGTCTTTTACATCAACCGAGATTACCTGGTTATTTAATGCAAGAGTATCGTATGAATAATTCATACAAAATGATTTAAGTTGATTTTTTTTATTTTAATTAATATAGATATATATCCCGACCATTACTTATAAAAGGTCGAAAATTTGATATACGTGTACACTGGCTTGTTGCATGGACAAAACCTTTACTAGTTTTTTATAATCATAATGCATCTGTTGTACGATTATCACTTAATCTTTATCGAGAATTCGATTTTGATCGTGCAACACATTTAACAAATTTAGTAAAAATTATTATAAAATATTTTATTTTATTAAGATGAAATTTTGTTTTATTTTTTTTTGTGTATATATAGTCAGTACAGGAACATCATTATCGTTATCCTTTTGCCCACGAGTCAACAGGCATGACAATGAATCAGTTAAAGTAAAAAAAAAAAACAAAATTATTGTTGTTTTTTCTTGTTAACCAAAAATAGAAAATTAAATTTTTTTTAGTCATTATTTTAATCAATGTTTTCGACCATTTCATCCAAGAATGTGTCAAGATTGGGTGATGACTGTTATGCAAGTAAATTAATCATTTTAATATTTTTTTTATATATTAAAATATGTAGATCAAATTTATTCGATAAGAGATAAAAAAAAAACATTTAAAATAAAATGTCCTTACCTTATTTATAAATTGTTAAATATATTGAATGTCATGTTCAAAACAAAAAGGTACTTTTAATCCTAGAAGGGATTTTAAGTTTTTTTAAAATATTATGATAGTAAAAAATAAGTTGAACTGTAGAATGACTTAAAGATGACGTATAAGAAACTTCAAAATAAGGAGAAAAAACAAATATTAAATTTTAATATATTTTAAAATGATTTTTTTAAAAGAATGAGTTACTTTTGAAGTTCAGACGTCATATGTTTAAAGAAGAAAAGAAAAATAGAAGAAGAAAACATCATGAAAATAAACTAAAAATTTGTATTATCTAAATGATATTTTTTGTAAAAAGAAAAAAAAGAAGAAAGTATATAAATAGTCATGAAATATAATTGCAAATGGAAATACTATTATTAAGTTACACAAAAACAACTATACATTAGACTATTTCTATATTCGTGACTGTAATTATTAGAATTCTGACTCGTTTATTTGGCATAATTACATATATAATAGGAAAAGAAAGAATTTGTTTTTCAAGCGATCAACTTCTAAAACTGTCATTTAAACCTTTAGTTCATAATTCAAACATAAACAGACCTTAGTATAACTATAGAGAACATATAATTATCAGTACTGATGAACTGTCTGTCGTTCTCTGTAGGTATAACTGTACTATTGAAGTTATAAAATTCAGTTTTGCTTGATTATTAATTTGATGACTGTTAGAATAGTTTATAAATTCTCGAGAAAACAAATGTTTATTTTTGTGAAACAGAATTATTATTGGATATTAAATTTTATAATTAAAAAGGTTGAAGAGTTTGACTCCTTTTAGATTTTGTCAAACAATTTCATTTTTTTTGATGAGAATAGATGTTTACATATGTGTCATTCGTTTCTCTATGTACATTATGACATATTACAACTGATACCTGTTCATAACGATCATTATATTTATTAAATAAAGCCCTTTCTAGATCAAATAATACGTCACTGAAATCTTGTTGATTGTCAGGAAAGTAATTGCGTTGGTTCTATATTAAAATGTTGTAAAGCTTCTACTAATACCCTTTTAAATTATAATATTTATTTGAAAATCTTTATGTAATATAAAATTTTAAGAAAATTAAATTTTTTTGAAGTAATTTAATATTGTAAGGAAGAAAATTTATTTCATTGAAAAATTTTGAAAATCGCTAAGAATCATTAAACCAACACATAAATACGGTTGTTTCATTTTAATTTTATTGTCAAAATACTAGTCCACAGCCTATATAACGTGTCAAGATTATGATCATCTTAAACGATGATTGTGGAATATTGTTGCCAACAATTAGTGTAATCGTATAGTCGTATGAATAACGCTAGAATAGTATCCTCAGTAGTTTAATAGGTCAATAAAATAAAGGCAACCGTGAACTGAACCGGAATCAACATTTTAAAATGCTTTGAAATCGGAACCAGAATTGTGAAAAAAACACTTTGGAACCGTTAATTTCTCAAATAGATGCAAAAAGTTCTTGACATAAAGTGTTTCCGTATATATGTATAATATTATTTGATTTAGATAAGAAATAGTGATATCCCTTTAACATTAAGAACTAAAGAATCCAATTTTCTTAAAATATGTCGAAAACATTTGCATCTATTTGAGAACTTGACGGTACTACTTCCGTGTTCTATTCCGACTATCATACGGAAACTATATTTTTATTTTTTTTT